>MU692109.1:9370-30043 GCA_026770625.1 Nicotiana glauca
TTAGCCAACATTAGGGCTCCAATCCCTGAGTTGAACGGTTTTCCTTAGCCAACATTAGGGCTCCAATCCTTGAGTTGAGCGGTTTTCTTTTTAGCTAACATTAGGGCTCCAATCCCTGAGTTGAGCGTTTTTCCCCTTAGCCAACATTAGGATTCCAATCCCTGAGTTGAGCGTTTTACTTTTAGCCAATATTAGGGCTCCAATCCCTGAGTTGAGCGGTTTTCCTTAGCCAATATTAGGGCTCCAATCCCTGAGTTGAGCAGTTTTACTTAGCCAATATTAGGGCTCCGATCCCTCAGTTGAGAGGTTTTCCTTAGCCAACATTAGGGCTCCAACCCCTGATTTGAGCGGTTTTCCTTAGCCAACATTAGGGCTCCAATCCCTGAGTTGAGCGGTTTTCCTTAGCCAACATTAGGGCTCCAAACCTTGAGTTGAGCGGTTTTCCTTAGCCAACATTAGGGCTCTAATCCCTGAGTTGAGCGGTTTTCCTTTTAGCCAACATTAGGGCTCCAATCCCTGAGTTGAGCGTTTTTCCCCTTAGCCAGCATTAGCGCTCCAATCCCTGAGTTGAGCGTTTTACTTTTAGCCAACATTAGGGCACCAATCCCTGAGTTGAGCATTTTTCCTTAGCCAACGTTAGTGCTCCAATCCCTGAGTTGAGCGTTTTCCTTTTGCGAACATTAGGGCTCCAATCCCTGAGTTGCACCTTTTAGACTTGGGGTTTCCAATCCCCTCATCAATTTCGCAGATTTTTATTGCAAATAACTCACGAAATTTTCCTAGTAAAACTGGGGTAGAAAAATTTCGTTCGTTTGTTTGGTTTGGTGTCTGAGCAGGTTTGACCTCGAGGCACAGGGATCGAGATGACCTACGGAGTGAGTCTCAATCCAGAATAAAGAAAAGAAGAAAAGAACAAAAAAATAAATGAGCTCAAATATTGGAGCAAACAAAGGTGCGGATTGCTCAAAATCTGATTGAAATCACAAGCTCCGCCAATCCTGTTTTACTCAATGCTGCAGAAAGAAACAAGCACCTACAACTTGCGAGCATCAAGATTCATATCGAAGTCTACAGCAAAATTAGCTAAGACTCAAGATCAAGTTTCAAGAGAATTATAGATAGGAATCTTGTAACTCATAGTTGATAGGCATAGCTAGTTTAGCTTTGATTTTCCTTTTGGTGTAATAAGGAAGTCAGTAAGCAGTAGCAGCAGCAGCAACAACAATAACAGTAAAACCACAGCATTATGGTAGTCACAACTACCAAAACTTCCCGAACTACATTGACCTGATTCTTTTTAGCCAAGGATATGTAGGAAACCTTTGAAGTAGAGGTTCGGTCAAATATTTCAAAAATGCTTCACACGGAGTGTTCAAATGGGCAAAAATCGCTCGTATCCGCTCACTTTATCTTTGCACGAAAACTCTTTGCATTTTCGGACAAAGAGGGGCAGCTGTAAGCACGTGATTTTTGCTTCACAAGAATTACTCCAAAAGAAATCAAAAAATAAAATAATTTTCCTTTACATGCAAATTTTGAAATTTTTTTGGCATTTTATTAATTATATGCATTTTTGTCTGTGCATGTTTATTTTTTCTTAATTAATGAAAAAACAAAAAAAATAATATATGTGCATGTGCATTTAGTAATTAATTTAGCATTTTTTAGAATTTATTAGTCATTTATTTATATAAAAGGAAAAATACAAAAAAAATATACCCTTAGGATGTAATTTTATAATTTGTGGGTTAAAACGTAAATCATTTTTTTAATAGTCGTAAAATCACAAAAAAATATGCATCTTTATCGTTTTATGTTTAATTGTGCGACTTTGATGCTTAATTATTTGTGATGAGTGGTATTTAGATTTTATTTAAGTTAATTTGGATTTTATAATTTAATTTAGGGTTTTGGTTTTAAAATTTAGAGAGCAAAATGAATGAAAAGAACAAAAATGGGAAGAAAATCGGATTGGGCTCAAATCCCTGGCCCAATGGCATGTCCCAAATCTGGTCCAACCCCACCCTCGTCCTAAACGACATTGTCCTGTCACGTTTAATCCAAGCCGTTGGATTAAACCAATCCAATGGTTCAAAGATCACCCCTATACCCGTTCCCAACCCGGTCCGCCCCGTATTACCCTAAACGACCCCGTTTAGTTTTAAGTGATTCAATCGGGACCGTTGGATCCCATCATCCAACGACCCTAATTAATCGTGGCTTTTTAATATACCAAAATCCATTACCCTACCCCTCCCCAAACCAAATCAGACCCCCCTTCACCCCTTCGTCTCTAACCTGGAGACCCCCTCAGAGACCCAAGCCTTCCTTCTCCACCGGAAATTGCCTCACGGTGGTTCCGGTGGCCTAAACACCTCCATCTTCACACCACTGAACCCCCACAACCTCCCCATTCCAAATCTTTTACCCTCGTCTCTCGAATCCCAATCCACCCCCTCGAATATCAATTCCAAACCAAGAACCCTAGCTACCGCCACAAGATCCCCGATGGCGGCGGCGCCTATGAAGCATCCCAAACTCATACCCCACGACCTCTTTGACTCCCTCACCCCAAATCCATCCCTAATCCCCCTCGAATATGGTCCAAATCCTTCAAATCTTAGATCAGACGAACGAAGCCCTAATTCTAACTCAAAGTCCAAACAGGCATTCTGAGGTTTTTGGACTGAATTAGACATTAGTTGTATGTTTCCATATTGGAAACACACAATTAAGGTCCGTTTCAGTCCAAGGCAAAGAGACGAGGAGTTTCCAGTATTTGGTCCACCTGAGTTCCTGGTATTTTTCAATTCTCTTTTCTTTTGTTATCTTTTCGTTTAATTTTTCTTCTCCTGCTTCGTTTTTATTTGATTCTATGATTGAACCAAGTTAGTCTGTTCGTATAAGATTAGTGCATCACAATGTTAAATTGCTTAGTCTGTCCGAATGCTTAGTTTAGAGATTAGTTCATTGCGTAGTCAGTAATAACATAGGATTGAATTGCTTGGTCAGTTTAAATGTCATGAATTTGTTGTTTGTTTCTAGTGGTTATTTGAATCCGTTAGTTACTCAATTAAAATGCTAGGACTGAGTGGAGGCCATGTGATGTCAGGAACGCTTGAATTTAATATTCAGGCTGCCCCATATCCATGTTTGTTTAATAACATGAGGGACAAATCAGTAGTGGTGCAGGGAATAACATGGGGAATACATTTCTTAATAAGGCTGAGTGATAAAACAGGCTGGAAAAGAAGGCCGTCTTTAGGTATAAAATGCTGGGCAGACCTTAGAGAAAAGGGGGGCTTTTGGATGAATTTGAGAGTCTTTAGTCTGCTTAAAAAAAACAGTTCAGAAAGCTTCTAAGGATTCAATTTTAGAGTGTTTGAGCCTGAGTCTAGAGTGTTAGGTTACTGTTTCATAAACCCTTTGAACAAACTTTCAGTTCATTTTCAAATCTGAAATATTTTGAGTAGTTTGAGACTCTGTTCTGTATCTGTTTGGTTAAGTGTGAATCCGGAACTGGATTTTGTTTCGAAAAACTGCATCCTATGGTTTGAGGTTGATTTGTTTTGGTCGTTGAGTTTTGGTTTAAGTTGTTGCTGCATTGCTTGAAGTCCTTCCCCTGGTCTATTGGTTATTTGTTGCTGTTGCATTACTGTTGTTGGTGTTACTGCTATGTTGTTGCTACTGTTGTATTGCTGCTGCTGACTTTCTTCTTGTTCTTTTGCTATTTCTTGATTTCAAATCCAGGTACACATTTATGAGTTCACTTTGATGTAACTGAGAAGTGAAGTTGAAATAAAAATGTTCGCAGATTTATATTTGTTGATAGGCCTTTGTTGTTTAATTTGATAGATTGTAGTTAAGTATATGTAGTTGATGTTAATTCTTTGTTTTATGTCATATGGATAGTAGACATACACATAGACTCTCATGGACTGTTGTTGTATTTCAGTTTACTCCCATAAGTATGAGAACTCTGTAGTTGGTAATTTTTTCGTTTAACTTGTGTTACTAGCATGGTATAGTGTTATGCAATGAAGTTTGATTCTTCAGTAAGAATAAGAACTAGTTCATATTTCAGCATGTTATTTCAATGTTCCCAATTATAAGATCACTAGTCATGTGAATGAATGATGTTAATTAGAATAAGGTTAGTAGTTCTCGAATGTTAGTGATTAATGTTAGTTTTAAGTTCAACAGTTGTAAAAACTAGGTCCAAATGGTTCTGAAGTCATGTAGTTAATCCCAATAGTCCGGTTTATCTAATAAGGTTAGTTTGAATTAGTTTGAGAATAGTTAGTATGCTTTGTGTCAAGTTCATGCTTCTATTGTAATTCTCGACTTTAATAATATGCACCAGTAGACGGCGGAATAAGAAATGTGGTCATGAGTTGAAACGCAAACAGATGTTTAAATAAATCGTCGGCCCGTTAGCCCAGAGACTCGATCTTCGGATCTCCACGAGGCATTCCTTTATGCTTTGTCCAGTTTGGACCGTCCCCAAGGCCCATTTGCTAGCGATTGGGCCCGATTTGAAGATTTCGATGTATAGTTTAACATAGTATAAGTTTAGGGTTCTCGAGTTAGGTAGTGGGTTTCAAATGAAAATGTTCACCCTTTTGTTTGGATCCGGACTTGAACTTAAAGCTCGAATTTTATACTATTAACTAATTAGGACTTTTATTTTATTAGAGACAAATAATAGTAGAAAATTATAGCCACTTTAGAATGAGATTTTAAATAAAAAAAATGATACGAGCCTCGCCAAATAAAATGCACAAGTTGCGGGGCCCTCAATAAATGGTTATAAATATTACTTAGAATTCGGGATGAGCCATTTAAAAAATTTCACGGCCTTCCCCAAAATAATAACGCATTAGATTCTTTAGGCGTGATTTTAATAAAATTACATTCCTACACTCGGGTGTGCATTTCATGTGACCCAAATCCAAATCGTAAAATGTTGTATAAAAATGTGTCAAGGATCCGGATGCATTTCATGTGACGTGATCCGAAAATACATTTTTTAAACGACATTCACTTTCTTAAAATTTTTGATTAAAGCGGTAAATAATATTTAAAATTGCACTATAGGATAACATGTATTAAAATAAGATATTAAGCCATTTATAATAGTTTAAGCGACCGTGCTAGAACCACAGGATCCGAGGGTGGCTAACACCTTCCCTCGGGTCAACAGAATTCCTTACTTAGAATTTCTGGCTCGCAGACTTCACTTGGAAAGTCGAAAATTTTCCTCGATTTGGGATTCAAGATAAACCGGTGACTTGGAAACCAAAAGCCAAACCTTTCCCAAGTGGCGACTCTAAAATTAAAATAAATAATCTCATTTCGAATAATATCACTTAAAATGGAAAAACTCCCTTATACATTACCCTTCGGGAGTAGATGTGTAAAAAGGAGGTGTGACAGTGGTCAGCAAGGGGGCGTTAAGGTACCTGTCGACCCACCTGCTGAGGGACATGACGAGGAGTTCGGAGTTGGGGGCTTTGGAGATGATCAGCAGGGTTATATCTCTCATGTAGATGAGCCTTCCAGCAGCATGCCTTCGTATAGCCTTCAGTTATCTTTGCCAGCATCCTAGGTCACCCCGTCAGGAGCATTGTCGATCATGGGTACATTCGACGGGGATGTAGATCAGTACTTCGCATGCCCATCTACCGCAACTGAGGATCGGTCGGCCCGGGACGTGGATGGCGGGCGCAGGTTGAGTTATCCATCGTCCCCGACAGTTCATGCGGATCTACCACAGGCGGCGGTATGTTTGTATTACTTTAATATTTTAATTTGTTTTCTTTTCCTTAAATAGCTGCCATTAATTAATTATTACTTTCTTATGCAGTTTTCGTCCCAGCCCATCTTTGAGGACACTACATGCGGTGATGAGCACACCATGGATACATATACCCCAGGAGGTCGACGAGACCATGGTGAGAAAATATTATCTTACTTAAAATAATAGTACATTTTGTAGGTTAAGATAATAATACATTTTCCTAAAATAATACATTTTCACATGCTAAGATTACTTCTTGTTTTGTAGGTTGCTGACGGCCCGACGACCTATTCTTCCGACCCTGCCAGTTGTGGTGTTGATGCTGCTACACATCCTCACATAAAGAGGCCGCTTGATGATGATGATCCAGATAGTGTGCCCGGGCGATAGGGGATGCGACTTAGGCCAGTAGCAGCACTGAAGCACACAGGCTGCGACACTCACGGATTTACTTATATAATAACTTTGTGTAAATAGTGCTTTATGTAAATAATAGTAACAACTATCTTTTAACAACAATTTTATTTTAATTGTGTTTGAACAATAATTTTACTTAAACAGTACAACTCAAACACAAACCTTACAAACCTAACACAAAAACAAACAGTACAACTAATGAAAGCATTTGACAAAAGAAACATGAAGATACACTATAACACTCAACACATAAAAGTCATCACTTAGTTACGACCACCTACTATTCTCTCCTTAATCCTCTCGAGCTTTCTTTCCAATTTCTTTTTCTCTTTTCTACCTCCTTGATCTTCGCCTTCAACTCTTCAATTTCTTGCTTCGATTGACGCTCTCTGTCCCACTGCCCATTACACACATCTTGAAGATGATACACCTGGTCTTTGTAGTATTCCTGGTCACATGGTTCATCAACCCATACCTTAAAATTGCATATAGGTACGTTGGGTTGCCTATAAAACTTGTTCATACACACCCAGTAGTGGCGTCCAACTTCTTCCCATTCATTTTACATCACGTTTTTGATTCCACAGTCGCACTTTGGGAAACGAAGGGGTCGTTGAGACATTTCTTAAAGAGAAGTTTGGTTTTATGGAAAATCTCGATTATAGGTTGTTGTTAAGCGCAGAAAATAACTCAAACGCGCTCGTTATTTATAGGCAAGATTTCAGATTGATCGTAGTATTATACTGCGAATTACAAATTGAATTTCTTTGACACGAAACAGGGTTTCCACATGGTTTTCAGCTTTTCATAACGATATGACAACTCCACAAAATATAGTATTATACTACGAATTACATATTAAATTTCTCTGACACGAAACAGGGTTTCCACATGGTTTTCAGCTTTTTCATAACGAAATGACAACACCGCAAAATGTAATATTATACTGCGAATTACATATTTGACAACAAAACGTAGTATTTTGCTGCGAATTACATATTAAATTTCTCTGACACAGAACAGGGTTTCCACATGGTTTTCAGCTTTTTCATAACGAAATGACAACTCTGCAAAACGTAGTATAATATTGCGAATTACATGTTAGACAACTCCACAAAACGTAGTATTATACTGAGAATTACATATTAAAGTTCTCTGACACGAAACAGGGTTTGAACATTATGTATTTAATGACAACAACTCAAGTATAACAACATTTTTATTGAAACAGAATTTGAACAGGAATTTTATTTGAACATGAAACACAAACACAAAAGAGGCAAATCTAAAGATACAAACAGTACAACTACTACAAACACATGACAAGGGAAACATGAAAATACACTACTACGCTTATCACGTACAAGCCACTATTTAATCACGATCGCGTACTACAATTCGCTCCAACCACTCGAGTTGCTCTTCCAGCTTTTTTTTCTCTTCTTCTGCCTTGTTGAGTTTGGCCTTCAACGCCTCAATTTCATCATTGGTTCGGCACTCGCTTACCGCTTGGCTATTACATAAACAATGAAGCTCATAAATTCTTTCTTTGTAGTACTTATGGTTACATGGTTCGTCCATCCAAACCTCAAATTCACATGTAGACTTACTGGGTAACTCCTCAAGCTTGTTCTTACATGCCTAGTAGCGGCATGCACCATCTGGCCACCATTTGAACAAACTGCATTTTTCTCCGCAGTAGCACCTTGGGACATAAACGTTTTGTTCAGACATTCCTTATAGAGAAACTTTAGTTATTGTTAAGCGAAGAATATAAGTAGCATGCAACCGTTATTTATAGTCAAGATTTCACACAAAAATGCAGTATTATACTGGGAATTACATTTTAAATTTCTCTTACACGAAATAGGGTTTTCACATGCTTTTCAGCTTTTTCTGAACGAAATGACAACTCAACAAAACGCAGTATAATACTGCGAATTAAATATTAAATTTATCTGAAACAAAACAGTGTTTTCACATGCTTTTCAGCTTTTTCATAATGAAGTGACAACTCAACAAAACGAAGTATTATACTGAGATTTACATATTTTTCATTACAAAATTTTTTTTATACCACATTCTTGCTCATGTTTACTAACACCCATACCTCAATATTGCTCCAACCATATAAAAATATAACGTTAAAAAATAAGATGTAGCATAATTGTGGGAATTTATTTTATTTCATATATATTGAAACAAGCAAAAGTACAGACATGCATTACAAAAAATAATACCAAAATAAAGGACTAGGGGTATACTTGATAGTTGGGTACATTGGACGAACTTGCACCAGGATTACCACCGGCATGCACACCACCTGAAGGACATTTACGATGGTCATGTCCAGTTTAAGAGCATATGCCACATTTACGCACATAAACGGACTCACCAACATCCATTTGGTTCCGTATACGCATTCTCTTTTGCACTTTCAGCTTGTGCAAATAGTTCTTGTTACATACCAACTTAAAAGGTTCCGGCGGCCAATAATGCTCAGCACCTAATGGTTGCAACTTTCCACTATACGTGTCTACGTGTGCAGCAATACTGTATTGCCTATCAATATAGTTTGTTGCCCCATATCCAACTTGTTGAAAGCACTTCAACGCATGTGCGCACGGCATGTGGTAAATGGTCCATTTCCCACATAAACATAACCTTCTATTTTCATTCACCATCTGTATATTATTCCCACGGTGTCCGTTGATAGCGGTATTAACTTCAAAAACACCCCGTTCACGATCATACTGAAGAAATGAATGCCACTATGCTCGCCTCTTGTACCTTTCAAATCTTGTCATGGGTATTGGCATAAATTCAACACCCCTGTCTATCAATGCCGATGCAGCTGCATGCCTTTCAACAAACCTCTCTGCATTCTGTTTGAATGTCATGCGGACCATGGCAGTGACAGGTAGTCCACGGACAGACTTCAACAAGGCGTTGAATGACTCTGACATGTTTGTAGTGAGGGCTCCCCATCGTCTGCCGCCATCAGCATGCAATGTCCACATTTGAAGCTCATGTTGCATCAACCAAGTATATGCTCATGGTTCTATCTGTCGGATCGCTTCCATGCGCCTCGTGAATTTGCACTACTGGTGCTCAGTTGCAGCCATCCACATTAAGTCATGCAAGGCCTTGTCAGGAAATTTCTTCTGGAAATTGGCCTTCAGGTGCCTCACACAGTAACGGTGGTATGCATATAGTTCATGTCATTCAGGAAAGTGATGTATAGAACTTAAAATAATACCATGCCGATCAAATATTAGACAAATACCTGAACGTTGTTTGACAATGTGCTGCTTCAAGTGGTTCAAGAACTGCGTCCATGTCTCTTCACTTTCATTGGCACAAATGGCAAAAGCTAGTGAAAATATTTGTCCGTTGGCATCTACTGCAACTGCAATCAAAAGCTTAATACCATATTTTCCATAGACATGAGTACCGTCTATGGAAATTACCGGACGACAATGCACAAAACCATCAATTGCTGGTTTAAATGACCAAAACACATAGTTGAAAATATATTCCGGTCTATTCGAACTTCGCTCACTCCTCCATTTAACAACAGTCCCCGGGTTAAAGTGTTGCAGTGCGGCCATGTATTTGGCCAATTTGAAAAAGACTTATCCCAGTCGCCATAAATAAGTTCAAAGGCACGTTTGCGACCGAGATATGCCTTTGTCTTGGTTATAGTACAACCATACTCCTGGTGGACGGCTATAATACACTCTTTAATCTTGAACCTAATGGACACTTCCGAAAATAGAATCAAGACAAGGGAAATCAAGTCCACATCCAAGTTAAAGTGATTCTCATTGAATGTGTCCATTTCACATCTGTGCTCGCTAATAAATTTACCCACTTTCCACAAACCTAATTTCTTCTTTGTGGCACGCAGCATCCAGTGACAACCCATAAACCACCTACGACATACAGCCTTGTATTTTTCCTTAGTTGACTCACTTACCGTCATCTCATGACACTCTCTTATACTGTAGATTTTTACATCCCTAATTAGGCGAGCTTTATCGGGGAAATGCATGCCCTTTGTAAGAACAACTGGTCTAGATTCATCCCACATCACTGACCGTTATTCATCATCATCCCTTGTGAGGGCATCGACGTTAGGAATGCTTGGCAAATTATCAAGGTAGGGAATATTTCGCTTATGAAATGGCACGTGGGACTCGTACACTCTTGGTCTAGCGGGAGGTGGAGGAACATGCTCCCTGGTCATCTCAGGTTCAACATTCACTTCCTCCTCCTTATCATCACCCTCATTATGAAAGGGTGTGTCATCCCCATACTCATCCGCATTGTTGTCATAATCACTATCATCCTCCTGACTCTGCGCATCTGCCAAATCACGAGTAAAAACGTCATCTATGGGCAACTGTGTGAGGTCAGGAGCTTCAAGAAGCTCGTTTTCACTGCACAAAAAGAACAAAAACATAAGTTACCCAATACTCAGGAAAAATACTTTAGATATAGCTATATCACTTTACTTACAAATCGTATTGTCTTGACGTTTCATGATGGATATTTTCACGTTGGTGATAACTCCCATATGGACCACCGTGGTCCATTACTCCAGACCTACGCATATTCCAAATAGGGGCGGGGTCATAACTTGTAAAATTCAAATCCGGACAGTACCCCCTATAAAAAATATGAGTGTTAATACAAATCCAATTAAAACATGAAAACAAAATCGCTAAAGCGAAGTAAAATTGAAGTTTAACAGTCGTCTTGTTGATTATATAAAGTGGAAAAATTATTTTGTCGCTGCTCATTCACCGGTGGTGACAAGTTTAAATCAAGGCAAGCTCTTTCATCTGCAATCTGTCCGGCAAAAACTGCTCCAGAATAACAACCCGATGACTGGGGGTTATCCCTGTTATGCACGCCCTCATTACTGGGAAGGTCCTCCACCTTGACGTACATTTCCAATAATTTTATTACAATAAATTCCCTGTATTCATCCGAAATCCGCAAAAAATCTCTAAGAGTTTCATCATCCTCGATGTTAAACTCAGAATAATAAGCAAACCCTTGCGGAGTCACTGAATAAGAAAATCTACCGGTTACTTTAAGGCTAACCGAACGCCTCCACTCACTCATTTTTTTACGTAACAACGATACCAATGTATCGTATTCCATATTAAGCGGCAATTTAACATGACACTGTGGAGGTGAGCTATACCTCACAGAGTTATTCTCCACCACAACCTCACCCTCCCAATATAGTGAAACCCTCATTTTTGGAACTTCAGACATTGTAAAAAAATGATTGATAAGGAGAAGAGAGAATAATGAACGTATGTTTGAAGTTTAAGTATTGAATGAATTTTTATAAAATTGAAACGCCTATAAATAAGGCAAGTCCGAGCTTGGGGTGTCGAATTTTTCAAAGTAATTCGCAGTATTATATTGCATTTTATGTATTTGAATTATTGTTATGTCAGTTAATTATTATTGGTGGGGAAAAAAATCAGTAAAATCAGTCTAATTCGCAGTATTATACTGCGAATAACCGTAATTCGCGGTATAATATTGCGAAATGCTATTTCAAAAATGAGTTGGGCCTATCTCAAGCAATTCATAGTATAATACTGCGAATTACATAAAAAATTATTTTTTTACTAATTCATAGTATAATACTGCGAATTGCTTTAACGACTAAATTTCCGTTAAAGCAATTTGTAGTATTATACTACGAATTACCTAGTAATGTAATTTTTTTTAAACATTAAAAAAGTGTTTTTTGTACAAAAAATCATCATTTAAGTTTCGGGTTCCATTTTGTTATCCATACAACAACAACAACAACAATAATCCCAGTATAATTCCACAAGTGAGCTCGGAGGAAATTTGTGTGTACGCAAACTTTAACCCTAGCTAGAAGGATGTCATCCACAAAACATTAATAAATATATTCTCTTATATATCGGCCCTTAGGCTCTTTAAGTTGGCCCTTAGGCTCTTTATATTGGCCATTAGTCTTTTTAAGTTGGCCCTTAGGCTCTTTTAAGTTGGCCCTTAGTCTCTTTAAGTTGGGCCAATTCGGCCTCTAAAATGACTATATAATTTTTTCCTCATTTCGGCTAAAAGACTTAGTGAAAATTTAGTTATGCCTTAGCATATGTTTTTTTACTTGTTGGGTTTTTCGAAGGTTCAACATATCGGGACCTTCTTTGTGTACTAATAATTGAATACCTCTTAAGGTTTTTTTGAGAGCTAATGTTATCGAAGCATTTAAATTATTCGAGGTCTGAGTTTATCGAAAGCCATTAAATTATTCGGGGGCTGAATTTATCAAAGCCCATTATATTTTGCTTTTGTCGAGGGTAGCCTAATTTAGCCGGTTTTTACAAAGTGTTTGAAGGCCTTTGATATATAGCGGAAGTCGGACGTCTTCGAGCCACATTATTTAGGTCGTAGCCTTTTCACATGAATGTAGTCTTTAATATGCGCGTAGCCTTGGGGTATATCACTTCGACTTGTTTTTCGATAGCTTTTCGAACTTGTTTGAAATGTTGAATCGGATGTGTTGATTGTTGATGACAGTCCTCGAGTAATTGGGGGTGCTTTTATGCTTTGGCTCTTGAGCCATTTCCCGTAGGAATATAAGTGTAGAGCTCGTATAATAGTAGACTTTTTTGAGATGCAAAGTGTTTTTGATATAAACAGAATGCTTCTTCAAGTAATTTGATACACGCGTACAAGTTTTTTTGTTGGCCACGGTTCATCTGTCCGTTTGGCCCATTACAATGTTTTCCTATTGAGGCCCTCTTAGGCGTGAAGTATTTTACTTGAAGGCGTGATGTATTTTCCTTGAAGGCGTGAAGTATTTTCCTTGAAAATATAACCTTCGAGGGTGATTCCCCCCCAGTATTCGAGGTTTATTGAAAAGAAGCCTTGGATACTGCTGAGTTCTTCTTAGGTAGCACATAGTTGTTGCCTCGTTAAAAACCTTGCTGGTAAAACCCATTTGGGACAAAATCCGATCTAAGGGAAAAAGAGTGCAACAAATGCTTTATAACCTAAGGACTTCGTGTAAAAAACAATGCCTTCGAGATAGTATGCCTTCGATAGCTTCGATAAAAAATCTATAATGAGTTAGTTTTAAATTCAAATAGACAAAAGGATAAAAACATACTTAGTAGTAGTATCGTTTGAGTAGTGGCATGTTTCAATTGTTTGGCAGTTGTTCACTTTTCATCATGTTGAGTTTGTAAGATGTTTTACCAATAATCCCGATGACTCAACACGGCCCTTCCCAGTTTGGGTCTAGTTTTCCTTCATTCGGGTCTCGAGTATTAAGGGCGACCTTTTGTAGAGCTAAGTCCCCGATTCTGAAATGTCGGAGGTTGGTCCTTTTATTGTAGTATCTTTCGATTCTTTGCTTTTGCACGGCCATTCGAACAAGTGTTGCTTCTCGTTTCCATCTACCTTAGGGGTATGAAACAAAGGCGGGCTTGACAGATATAACTTTAGTTCTTATAAGCCTTGCTGACATTTCGAGGTCCACGCGAAGTTCTTTTTCTTTTTGAGAAAAGAAAAGAACCAGTGACTCCGATCTGATGACCTCGAAATGAATCGACCCAAAGTAGTTGTTCGCCCCGTTAGACATTGCACGGCCTCCACACTATCCAGGATCGTGATATCCTTGATAGCCTTGAACTTATCGTGGTTAAGATTCATGTTGTATTTCCTCAAGATTGCAGATGTTTCCTGCAAATGAACTAAATGGTCCTCTGCCCACAGGGACTTAACAAACATATCATCAATATAAACTACCAATGTTTTGCCTATTTGTTATTCGAACATTCTGTTAACTAAGCGTTGGTATGTAGCTCCTGCCCTTTTTAGCCCGAAGGGTATCAATAAATTCCAAATTTATTAATAAACAAAGTCTTTTCCTGGTCCTCCGGGTTCATCTGAATCTGATTGTACCCAGAGAACACATCAAGAAAAGTTAGGGTCTCGTGGCTAGCCGTAGAATCGATCATGCAATCGATGCTTGATAGGGGGAAAGGATCCTTTGGACATGATTTGTTCAAGTCCATATAATTTAAGCACATTCTATGTTTGTTTCCTTTTTTAAGAACTACAACTACGTTATCTAACCACTTGGGGTACTTTACCTCCTGATTAGATCCTATTTAAAGAAGTTTGGTTACCTCGTCTTTTATGAAGCATGCTTTACCTCGGACCGAGGCCTCCTTTTTTGCTTTATTGATTTGAGCTCGGGATCGGTGCTTAGTCGATGCGTGGTGATTTTTGGTGGAATTCCTATTATATATTTCTCCTAGGCATAAAAATGACCTACCCCAGCTCCTCGATAGTTGATTTGGTTGCATCGGATTCTTCGGGAACGATGAAGGCTCGAGGATTAAGGAAATCCTTATCTTCATCTTTGATTACCGGTTTCTCTGACTCCATCGAGTCTGGAGGCGGTGATTTTTATTTGGCCGCTTGTTTGCTTTTGATGCTCGATTTCTTTGAGGTTAAAGGTTCTGGTATCAGCACCACTTCCTCGATTGCAAACATCTCCTTTGCAGCATGTTGCTCTCTGTAGACTATTTTCATTCCCCCCTCTATTGGGAATTTCATTATTTGGTGAAGAGTTGAAGGTACCGCCCTCATGTTGTGTATCTATGGTCTCCTGAGGAGTGCATTGTACCTCAAGTCACCTTCGATGACATGGTCTAGTGTCTTGTATGGACCCGGCTACGTTTTAGCAAGATAATCTCTCCCTTTGTTGTTTCGCTTGCTATGTGAAGCCATTTAGGACGCGGGACATAGGTACAACTTGGTCTTGTAGGCCGAGTTGTTCTACGACCCTCGATCTGATTATGTTTGCTGAGCTACCTGGATCCACTAAAACACGTTTAGCTTGAATTTTATTTAAAAAGATAGAAATTACAAGGGTGTCGTTGTAAGGTTAAGATATGCCTTCAGCTTCCTCGTCACAGAATGATAAGACTTCTTCGGGCACAGAGCTTTGAGTCCATTTTTCACTAGTGATTGATACTTTTTTGTGCTTGAACCCAGGTCGTTAAGGAACATCGGCTCCGCCAATGATCATGTGGACTACATGTTGTGGTTCTTCTTATTCATTTTTCCTCGTATCTCTCTCTCTGAGGTAATTCTTAGCCCGATCACTTAGGAATTCTCGAAGGTGGTGCTCGTTGAACAAACGAGCCACTTCTTTCCTTAGTTGTCTGCAATCTTTGGCTAAATGACTATGTGTGCTATGATACTTGTACATCAAATTCGGGTTCTTTTGAGAAGGATCAGTCTGTATTGGCCTGGGAAACTTAGCGTCGTTGATTCTCCCAGTAGCTGAGACAATCTGTGATGCATCTATGCTAAAGTTGTACTCTTATAATCGAGGGGCCTCAGCGAGGTTGGTGTTCTTATCGAACCTGTTTTTACTCATGAGTTGCTGAGAACTTTGACCTCGATCGCTTCTCCTATCGCTCTGAGGAGTGTTGTAGCTTCGGTCGCTATTCCTTCGGCCGACATATGGTTGATACCGTTCTTTATTGAATCTCGATTCCCGGTCTGTGTCCCTCGGGGCTTGTATGCGATTCTGTTAGGATGAACTGAACCCGAGGGGGATCCCAACTGGTCGTCCTCGACCCTGATTTTTGACTGGTAACGATTGTGCACATCCGACCATGCCACATCTAGATAATCGTCAAGTTCTGTTTCAATTGTCGAGATGCGCTCGAGCTCCTTTCATTCAGACCTTGCATAAAGGCCTGTACTGCCTAGTCATTGGAGACCAGGGGTAATTCCATCCTTTCCATCTAAAATCGGGACACAAACTCCCTTAGCATCTCGTCGTTCCTTTGCTTTATTTTGAAGACGTCTGATTTTCTCATGGCCACCTTTATGGCCCCGGAGTGTGCTTTCACGAAGGCGTCTGCTAGCATAGCAAATGATTCTATAGAGTTAGGAGCTAAGTTGTGATACCAAATCATGGCTCCCTTTGATAGTGTTTCTCCAAATGTTTTCAACAAAATTGACTCGATTTCATCGTCATTCAAGTTATTCCCTTTGATCCCGCAAGTGTATGAAGAACTATGGTCGTTAGGGTCGATTTTCCCCTTATATTTGGGTATATCAGACATACAAAACTTCTTGGAAATGGGCATCGGAACCGCACTCAGGGGGAATGGTTTTTGTATGAACTTTTTGGCATCTAAACCTTTCAAAACTGGATGTGCCCTCGATATTTGGTCAAGACGGGAGTTGTGAGTTTCCACCTTCTTATCGTTGTCTTCAATTTTATTCTCTCCGGACTTGATCCTCTTAGTAAGGTCTCCGAGCATCCTCATAATCGTGGGGTCACTCCCTGAACCACTTTCACCGGGCCTTTCTAGCACTGGCTCAACACGCCGAGAGTTTACTGGTTCAGCTGTGTTTGGAGTTTTTTTCTGACTATGAAGTTGAGCGATGGAGATATGTTGAGCTTGCAGCATCTCGAATATCACTTGGGGTCTGACTCCCCATTCTTCTATTCCTTGTGTTCTTTGGCCACCAGACCGGGCCTGCCTGCGTATATCTCCTTCGGGGTCCATGCCTAGATCTACATTCAAATAAATATGTGAACTAACATCAACAGTTTCCACATTTGGCACTTCCTCTAGATTATCGGTGGTACACCGACTCCTGCATTGTTGTTTTCTCCAAGATCTTCGTTATCATGAATGAGTGTGTTTTGTAAGCTAGACATGTTTCAGCCTGAAAATTTAAAAAAAATTACAAGTAAAAGTGTAAAAGCAACGTGTGTAATGAAAATCATTAAAGAAATAATCATTATTGTCTTTAGACCCATGGTGGGCGCAAAACTATTTACCTCGAAAATACCGAGTAACAATTAAACTTGATTTGTGGTTATAAAGATATGTGATTTAATTCAATACCAAACTAGAAAATGAATGAGAAAAGTGAATCAAACTAGTGTTACTCAACAACGGTGACCTCGAGCTTAGTGACCTCGAGGTGGGCTTAGAACAGTAAAAATAATTAAGTAATGAAAATAAAGTAAGAACAATAGAGCTAAGGATAATTCTGATGAACAGTAGGCAAAAAGTAGAGAGTACATTCTTTGCTCAATGATCAGATGATGTTACAAATGATTGGGGTCCCCTTTATATAATAGGGGAATCCCTAAATAAGGTATATTTCTATTTTACAGTAAGGAATATTCTTAGTACAACTGTCTAACCGCCAAGTACGGAATCGTACAATCTTATTCCGGGATTTGCGTCATGATCTTTGGGATGTGGCAGGAATCTAGCTCATTCTGTTACAAATTCATAACGGTACTATTTCGGGGTCGAGCATACTTGGCCTCGGTATTCCTCGAACTCCTATCTTCGGGCATTGCACTTTGTCTTCGAGCTCGAGTCTGATCCACCGATCTCGAACTCGACCTCGCCCGGACTCGGTAAGAAAAAGGTGTTTATTGATATATGGAAAGTATCTGAAGCGCTTGTCAAAAGAAGGAGAGAAGATAAATCCTTGGATTTGAAAGCATAGACTTTTCAAACTTAGATATAGCCATATAGGTTAGTCAAACTTTTCCTGATCACTTAAGTGGCCCTTTGTCCCATCGCCGTAGTTGTCTAAATATCTTCTACTATTTGTGGCCTTCACCAAATCTTAAGACATTCTATATGAAATGAAAATCCCACATGAAATCTTTCAACTGAGAAAACGAATGCTTTCTGGTTTGGTCAAATCTGAAATTTAAATAGAAATTTAAAATATTAAGCGATTAATCCGAAATTGAATTTAAAGAATTCGATCACTTCGACCATATTTGAATTGTTATTTCTTCAATGTGAAAACCAAAAATCCAACCTGAAAATTTTATATCCATCCAAACTGTCTGAACATCCATCCTACCGTAGACATCATGCACTAACTCCTAGTAGCCACCCTTAGAGATAAGCATGGGCGGATGGAATTCAATATTTTTTCATATATATATATATATATGTGTGTGTGTGTGTGTGTGTGTGTGTGTGTGTGAAGTGTAATTTTTAAAGATAGGAAATTTTGAATTCTTAATTCCAAAAGTATATAGGTTCATCAATGATAATAGACAAGAACCTAAAAATTGAGCATAAATCAAATTTAATTCTTGATCCGCCACGGTAAGCAACCAATATCCACATGTAACTTACATACATTAATAACACTTAGCCTGTTACAATGCTTCTTTTGGGGCTTATCAATAAATTGAAATCGAGAACTCTATTACAAACTTTACAGTTTAGTGAGACAACATATCCTATACCCCATCATCATAAGGAAACGACGTAGAATCCAACCATTCTTCTGCAGTAATAAACTCTGAAACCGTAAAGTTTGAAGCATCATAATAGTCCATTATGTGATAACCTAACCATGTAACTCTATTATCAGTCACCGAGGCAGGACCAGTATTATCATACTCACCATAGTACAATGTATCCAAACTTTGATTTCCTGATCATTCTTTCCACCCTTTAGGTTCAATAAAACCGTCTATATACGACTCAAGGTATATTGTTCGCGAATAATTTCTCCACAGTCTTCCTAAGTAACTATTGATACTACTAGAATTAGAGTATAAATCCTCTGTAGCTAAGATAGAACAATTTTGTATCGAGATACCAGTATACTCCTCAGGGGAGTCGCGCGATTGAGCTGTAATGACTGTGAATTGGCCCGACATTGGCATTCTTGACACAGTGTTACATCCTTGGAAAACAACTGCTGCATTTCCAAAAATGTAATCTACTGTCCCGTAGATGTCATATTCTCTATAAAAAATTGTCGAAATGAATGCGCGTATAAAGTGTCCTGGAATCCTGTTATGGTGCACCTATAGATAGCCACTAAATCTGCATTGATTCGAAGGGCAACTGCTTGGTGCTTCTCTGGTCCAGCTGTGTTCCCAAAGTTAATGTCACGAGCCAAGAATCCTTCACTAGAGACAGCTGAAATCAATCAAAGAGTTAATAAATATATACTCCTTAAATCAAACAAAGGGCATTTTGTTATCCATACAACAACAACAACAATAATCCCAGTATAATTCCACAAGTGAGCTCGGCAAAAATTTGTATGTACGCAAACTTTAACCCTAACTAGAAGGATGTCATCCACAAAACATTAATAAATATATTCTCCATCTATTCTATTTTATGTGGCGGAGTTTGTACTACTATAGTCAGATTACTTTTCAGTGTGAATACGAGCTTAAATTCTTCAAAAAATTATTATCATTTTTTTATATTTAGAAATTACATATAAAGACTATAAGCCACAACAGTTAATAATTTAAAATATTTTAATAAGTCTCATAAAAGAAAAATCACCCTAAGTGAAATGCATGTCCAAATATAATTTTAAATTTTAAATACCATTTTTAACTTAACTTCAAATACTATATTTTTCAAATTTTACAATTTTTATATTCAAACGCCTGCTAAATGTGTATTTTTTTTTGGTTTCCCATCCGGTGTCTGGCATATCCAGATTTGCGCGGCGTAGGGCCCATTCAGAGGGAAACGCTCCCTACCAAGATTTTTTCCTTACCCATGGTTCGAACTGGAGAGCTCTAGATAAGGGAAGAACAGTCTCATCTAGTGCACCACGTCCTTTTGTGGTGCCTGCTAAACGTGTCACATAAACTTGAATAGAAAAATGTACATAAAGCACAAAGAAAAAGTTTTTAAGTGATGAATTTACCAACAGTGGCAGATCTGAAAGTAGTCCAACCATCAACAACACTTCTATTACCAGTTAAAACAGTAACATCACTCCTATCTCCAAGAAGAACAATGTTAGTTTTCCAACTTGGTATCTCTACATTTTCTTGATAAATCCCTTCTTTAACATAAATGAAAATTCTGGCATCACAGTTATTTGGTGCAAAATCAATAGCTTTAGTAATAGTACTGAAATTTCCAGTTCCATCAGCTGCGACTGTGAATTCCGCCTCCTCATTCGGCTCATAATCACTCTGCAATATTGTATTGGGAAAAAGGTTGAATTTATATTGAAAATGACGTGGCATGACACGTAGACTGGTAAAATGGTCAAAGCGTAACAATTGAGAAAAAGGCACAGGAGATGACAGATACGGGAAGAGGAAGTTAAACAGGCACGAGAAGCAGTTTAGACACGACTCTCGTACCAATACAAGTCATTTAAAGCCAACGGATCGAAAGGCATTGAAGACATGGATCTGAAGACAAAAAGGAGTCCAAATTCAGTATTAAATACCTGATACGTTAGAAAACTGATATTGAATAGGAATGATTGTGTAACGGCTTATCTAATGTCATTTATTACCCATAATTGTCTCATTAAATCTTAGGTTTCATTCCTTTACCTAGAATCAACTATAAAAGGAAGAAGTCTCATCATTTGTA
>MU692121.1:0-81481 GCA_026770625.1 Nicotiana glauca
ACATGGTTAGGTATGTCCCGGTCAAGAATCAAATGGATTACAGAAAGCAGAAAATTTCAAATCATTATTTGAGTGATTCTGGCTATATTTGAGCCAAGAAACCATTATATTAGGGTAGAGGAGGTCGAGGCGAAGCTATGGTGTAAAAATGGGCCAGTTTGGCATATTTAGTGTTCGCCGGAGTAGGGTTCCGGCGACACAAAATGTTATATTCGAGGACTTAGGGGATGATTTGAANTTGGCGGGCAACGGCGTCAATGGTGATTCCCGCCAGCGAGACAGTCCGGCGAAGGCTTATACGAGGAAGAAGACATATCTGTCTCTAATGTCTATACATAGACGATATATACATGTATTATGTCTCTTCAGTTCCCAGCCGTTGGATCAGATGAAATAGATGGCCGAGATTTAATTATTCCAACGGCGTCGTTTTGTTTAAGTCATACTTTAACCTCATCCGTTTGATCAAGCGAGATGGACGGCTGTGATTACTTAACTTAAACGACGTCGTTTTATCTATATAGGCACCACTTCATCTGATCTGTTGATCAATTGTATCAACGGCCCAGATTGTTTAAACCTAAACGACGTCGTTTGGTTGTGAGACTGGTCGGACAGACCGGGCCAAAATGACTGGGCCTGGTCTGTATTGGGCGTGCCATGTATCTCTTACGTTTGGCCCAAGTTCTTTTATTGTATTTGTATTTTAGTATTTTGCTTTGTTTTTGTATTTTTCAATTTTGTATTTTTTTTTGTATTTATTATTTATATTTTATTTTCTTATTATTATTTTTTATTTATTTTCCAAGTTTCCTAGTATTTGTTCTACAATTTTTAATGACATTTTCCTAATTAATTCCCTTTTTATCTTCATTCATCCAATTAACCAACACTGGTATCTCACACGAGTCACACAATTGCAACCAAAAGTTATTTTATTTTGATTTTGGAATTCTTTTACTTAGGGTAAAAATCACGTGCTCACAACCACGATGCGCGTAGTATGGCGTCTGATCTCGGCCCAATCATCTAGGCAGCCTTACCAAGGCATTTTCCTTTTCCATCAATCATCTCATTTCAATCTTTGTTTCCCTTAATCATTTCTTAGGCACTTGGGGCCACAACTATCACATCATATATTTGGCACTAGGTCACATCTCACATCATTCCCAATTTCAATGCTAGATTTGTAATTTAGGAAAGTAGGTGCACACAAGAGTAATTTAAATTGCAAGAATAGATGCGACTTCACATAGATGGCACAACATACGCAACTTCAATCTTAATTTAAGGTCTAAGCATTTCAATACATGATTCATATTCTTTGTCCTTTTTTAAGTTATCAAGATAGCACATTAATCATGTTGAGACACATCTTTCCCGCATACAAGGTTGCAACACCAATTCATGTGTAATAACAATCAATACAAGAAAACAAACTCTAAGCTTACCACATTTATACAAGCACCAATGGAGCTCAATTTGTGAAAGACAGGGTTTTAGCCATACATACCTCAATTGAGCTTTTCCTTAATCCTAAAATGTTCCGGAATATTTTGCACTTCAATCTATTTAAGCATTGTAGCACAATTGAACCCATAATTAGGAGAATATCATAATCATAGCTCGCTTGAGCATTTTATCAAGCATTGAGTGTTCATTAAGGTCTTATGGTCCTTTTATGCATGATTACACTAGCCCTTTCCCAATGCCCCTCTATTTATAATTTCCACATATCTTCTAAGAACATATGCATGCAATGTAGTCACCCTTATCCCCATGAATTACCTCACTAATGACCCCTTACAACCATGTTAAAAATTAAGAGCTAAGGTGATGAAGTATTACCTCCGGGGATGAAGATTTAGGTGCCTCACTTGATTATCTTTAATGTTTTAACAAGGATTTGTGGATCAATATTGATGAAAGGCACTTCCCCTCTCTAAGACCCTCTCTCTCACTCTAAAAGCATCAGGAAAATAGGCTCAAAATGAGCTATAGCACAGGATATAACGACAGGGGGTCAGGTTTAAAATTTAGAAATCTGGAGCCCCGACTCAGGTCTGCGATCGCAAAGTTGACATGCGGCCCGCAGAATGGACTGCAAAAATGCTCCCAAAATCTGAATACACTGTTTGCGTATGCAATAGGAATACAGTCCACATAACCGTTCTGCGGTTGCATAATGCACAGCAGAACTGCCCCTTACGAAATCCCAAGGGGATTATGCGACCCGCATATCGATTATGCGATCGCATAATTGGCCGCATAGTTGACCTCAAATTGACTAACTCCAAATGAATCAACTCCAATGCAGGAAAATAAGTTTTCCAAAGTTTTATCTAAAAAGTCAAAAATCACCCCCGGGCCTACATGGTCAAAACCCGAGGTTCGAACCAAAACCCGATTACCCATTCCCCCACGAGCCCAAATATATAAATTATTTTTAAATCGGACCTCAAATCGAGGTCCAAATCCCTAATTTTTGAAAGACCTAGGTTCTACCCAAAACACCCAATTTCTCCCATGAAAATCATTGATTTTGAGTTGAAATCATGTTAAAAGATGTTAAAGATTAAAGAAAACTAGTTAAAATTGACCTACAATCGATTTGGAAGAAGAGTTTTATTTGAAAAATCGCCCAAGAGTGTTTAGGTTTTGAAAGAGTGTGAAAAATGAGAGATTTTCGGCTAAGTTATAAAATTGCAGGTTGCAGATGTGGGAATTGTGACCAGGGTTCGCAATTGCGAACCTTGACTTCTTCTATGTTCGCATTTGCGAAGGAGTTCTCGCATTTTTGAGTTGGTAATTGCAAACACTGTGTCGCATTTGCGACGACTGGCTAAGAGGGGAAGGCATCGCATTTGCGATAGGTTCCTCACAATTGCGAGGTAGCTGGCCCGGGCCATTGTTCGCATTTGCGACAAGGCCTTTGCATTTGCGAGCCAGGCTTAACAAATGCAAAGCCTACAGGCCTGCAATGTAACAACTGAAGTCTGCAACTTTTCAAGTCCAAAATTCACCCTGTGGCCTATCCAAAACTCACCCGAGCCCTCGGGGCTCCAAAACAAACATGCACACCAACCTAAAAACATCATACAGACTCGCTCGTGCATTCAAATCACTAAAATAACATCAACAACTATGAGTTTAGCATCAAAATCATGAAATTTATTAAGAACTTCAAATTTTCGTATTTTCTCAAATACGATCCGATTCACGTCGTTTCAAGTCTGTTTCTTACAAAATTTCACAGACTTATCTTAAATCACATATAAGACCAGTACCAGGTGCTGAAACCAAAATACGGGCCTGATACCATCAGTTTTTAATCACAATTCATTTCCAAAACTCATAAATAATTTCAGAAAATAACTTTCTTTAAAAATTCATTTCTCGGGCTTGGGAGCTCGAAATTCGATTCCGGGCATACGCCCAAGTCCCATATTTTTCTACAGAACTTCCAGGACCGTCAAATCACGGGTCCAAGGCCGTTTATCCAAAATATTGACCAAAGTCAACTTAATTCAATTTAAAGTCAAAATTCATCATATTTATAGATTTTCACATATTAGCTTTCTGGCTACGCGCCCGGACTGCACACACAAATCGAGGTGAGACAGAAAGAGGTTTTTTAAGGCCTTGAAACGCAGAATTTACAAAAGGTCACATTCTCCACCTCTAAAATAACTGTTCGTCCTCGAACGGACATAAGAAGAAAGTACATGAGTCGGGGAAAAGATGGGGATAACGGCTCCGCATATCGGACTCATACTCCCAGGTCGATGCCTCAGCAGGCTGACCTCTCCACTGAACACGAATAGAAGGAAAACTCTTCGATCTCAACTGACGAACCTGCCAGTCTAGAATAGTTACCGGCTCCTCCTCATAAGACAAGTCCTTGTCCAACTGGACAGTGCTGAAATCTAATACGTGGGATAGATCGTCATGATATTTCCAAAGCATGGACACATGAAACACTGGATGCACGGCTGATAAGCTCGGTGGTAACGCAAGTCTATAAGCCACCTCTCCCACTCGATCAAGAATCTCAAATGGAATAATGAACCTACGACTAAGATTGCCCTTCTTCCCAAGTCTCATCACGCCCTTCATTGGCAACACTCGAAGCAATACCCGCTCACCGACCATGAAAGCCAAATCTTGAACCTTACGGTCGGCATAGCTCTTTTGCCAGGACTGAGCTGTATGAAGCCTATCCTGAATAATCCTGACCTTGTCCAAGGCATCCTAAACCAGATCCGTACCCAACAACCAAGCCTCTCCTAGCTCAAACCATCCAACCGATGACCGACACCGCCTACCATACAAAGCCTTATAAGGAGCCATCTGAATACTCGACTGGTAGCTGTTGTTGTAGGCAAACTCTGCTAAAGCCAAAAACTGATCCCACGAGCCTCCAAAGTCAATGACACAAGCTTGGAGCATATCCTCCAAAGTTTGAATAGTCCGCTCGGACTGCCCGTCTGTCTGAGCATGAAACCCTGTGCTCAACTCAACCCGTGTTCCCAACTCTCGCTGAACTGCTCTCCAAAAATGTAAGGTAAACTGCGTACCTTGGTCCGAAATGATAGACACGGGCACACCATGAAGGCGAATAATCTCCTGGATATAGATCTCAGCTAACATCTCAGAAAAATAGGAGACTGCCACATGAATGAAATATGCTGACTTGGTCAGCCTATCAACAATAACCCATACTGCTTCGAACTTCCTCTGAGTCCGTGGGAGTCCAACAACGAAGTCCACAGTGATACGCTCCCACTTCCACTTAGGAATCTCAATCTTCTGGAACAACCCACTGAGCCTCTGATATTCGTACTTAACCTGCTGCCAATTCAAACACCGAGCCACATATGCAAAAATATCCTTCTTCATTCTTCTCCACTAATAATGCTGCCGCAAATCCTGATACATCTTCACAGCGCACAGATAAATAAAGTACCGGGAGCTATGGGCCTCCTCTAACTCGACCCTGCAACCTCAAAACTCCATCATCTCCTAAGGTAACCTGCTTGGCACCTCTGTGCTGCACCATGTCTCTAAGGACACACAAATGAGGATCATTATACTGTCGATATCGGATACGCTCCAATAATGAAGAACGAGTGACTATGCAATCTAACACACGGCTGGGCTCAGAAACATCCAACCTCACGAACAGATTGGCCAAAGCCTGAACATCCAAAGCAAGCGGTCTCTCACTGACAGGAATATAAGCAAGACTACTCACACTAGCCGACTTCTTACTCAAAGCATCAGCCACCACATTGGCCTTTCCCGGATGATATAAGATGGTGATATCATAGTCTTTTAGTATATCCAACCACCTTCTCTGCCTCAAATTCAACTGTTTTTTCTTGAACAAATACTGCAGACACTTGTGATCCCTGAACACCTCACATGCCACGCCATACAGATAATGCCTCTAGATCTTTAATGCGTGAACAATGGCTGCTAACTACAAATCATGGACCAGATAGTTCTTCTCGTAAATCTTCAACTGCTGCAAAGCATAGGCAATGACCTTGCCTTCCTGCATCAACACCACACCAAGTCCAATGCGAGATGCATCACAATAAACTGTATATGGCCCTGAACCTGTGGGCAAAACCAAACTGGTACCGTAGTCAAAGCTGTCTTGAGCTTCTGAAAGCTCACCCCACACTCGTCCGACCATCTGAACTGGGCACCCTTCTGGGTCAACCTGCTCATCGGGGCTGCGATAGATGAAAACCCCTCTACGAACCGACAATAGTAGCCTGCCAATTATAAGAAACTCCGGATCTCTGTAGCTGATATTGGTCTAGGCCAATTCTTGACTACCTCAATCTTCTTCGGATCAACCTGAATACCCTTTGCCGACACAACATGACCAAGGAATGCAACTGAACTCAACCGGAACTCACATTTCGAAAATTTAGCATACAACTAACTATTCCTCAAAGTCTGAAGAACCACTCTAAGATGCTGCTCTTGTTCCTCCCGACTGCAGGAATATATCAAGATATCATCAATGAAGACTATCACGAGTGAATCCAAGTAAGGCCTAAACACTCGGTTCATCAAATCTATAAAAGCTGTTGGGGCATTTGTCAACCCGAATGACATCACCAAGAACTCATAATGCCCGTACCGAGTGCGGAAAGCTGTTTTAGAGACATCGGATACCCTAATCCTCAACTGATGGTAGCCAGATCTCAAGTCAATCTTTGAAAATACCTTGGCACCCTGAAGCTGATCAAACAAATCATCAATTCTCGGCAATGGATGCTTATTCTTGATTGTAACCTTGTTCAATTGCCGGTAATCTATACACAATCGCATCGATCCATCCTTCTTATTTACGAACAACACCAACGCACCCAAGGTGACACAGTGGGTCTAATGAAGCCCTTTTCAAGCAAGTCTTGCAACTGCTCCTTAAACTCCTTCAACTCAGGCGGGGCCATACGATACAGCGGGATAGAAATGTGCTGAGTGCCCGGAGCCAACTCAATGCAGAAGTCAATATCCCTGTCGTGTGGCATGCCCGGTAGGTCTAAAGGAAATACCTTAGAAAACTCACGAACAATAGGCAAAGGATCAATTGAAGGAACTTCGGCACTAGAATCACGAACATATGCCAAATAGGACAAACACCCCTTCTCTACCATACACTGAGCCTTCACATAAGAGATAACACTATGGGTAGAATAAACATGAGTCCCTCTCCACTCTAGACAAGGTAAACCCGGCAAGGCTAAGGTTACAATCTTGGCATGACAGTCCAAGATAGCGTGATAAGGTGATAACCAGTCCATCCCCAATATGACATCGAAATCAACCATGTCCAGAAGAAGCAAATCTACACGCGTCTCAAGGCCTCCAATCACAACTATACATGAACGATGGACTCGATCAACCATAATAGAATCACCCACCGGGGTAGACACATAAATAGGAGCACTCAAAGAATCACTAGGCATGACCAGATACGGTGAAAAATAAGATGACACATAGGAGTATGTAGACCCTAGATCAAATAAAACTGAAGCAACTCTACTACAAACCAGAACAATACCTGTAATAACTACATCGGAAGCCTCAACCTCTAGCCTGGCTAGAAGAGCATAACATCGGGGATGGGCCCCACCACCCTAAACTATATCTCTGGGATGGCCTGCTGCTGGCTGGACTCTACCTCTAGCGGCCTGAGCTCCACCTCTAATACATCTACCTCACACCTCTAGCACCTCTACCCCCAGCTCTAGCTGGCTGGGCAGGCTATGGAACACTCGGTGCCTGAACCATGGCATGGGAACCCTGATGCTGAGAGCTACTCGGTGCTTGAGGGCAAAACCTAGCAATGTGACCCATATCACCACAAGTGTAACAAGACCTCTACTACTGAGACTGCTGGCCCTGGTGACCTGAATGACCACCCCGAAAACTCTGAAGCAGCGGTGCACTGATAGGAGTTAGTGGTGCGCTGTAGGACTGTTGATCAGAATAGTGCATATGAGAACCACTGCCACTTGAAGCACCGTGAGAAACCTGAAGTGCTAACTGATAAGGCCTAGGAGGATGGACTCTACCATACGAATCCCTGCCTCCGGACGAGGAACCACTAAATATGCCTGAATGACGAGGCCTCTTGTCTGAACCATGACTACCTCCCTACGACAGAACCATCTCCACTCTCCTGGACACATTGGCCGCCTCCTAGAAAGAAATCTCACTCCTAGTCTCCCTAGCCATCTGAAGTCGAATCGGCTGTATAAGTCCCTCAATGAACCTCCTCACCATCTCTCTATCGGTGGGAAGTATGATAAGAGCATGTTGAGCAAAGTCGATGAATCTGGTCTCATACTTAGTAATGATCATAGAACCTTGCTGGAGATGCTCAAAGTGACTCCGATAGGCCTCTCTTTGAGTGATAGAGAGAAACTTCTCCAGAAATAGCTGAGTAAACTGGTCCCAAGTCAAAGCTAGTAATCCGACTGGTCTAGACAAGCAATAATCTCTCCACCAAGTCTTGGCGGATCCAGATAAGCGAAAAGTAGCAAAATTTACCCCATTAGTCTCCACTATCCTCATGTTCCTGAGAACCTCATGACAATTGTCTAGATAATCTTGGGGATCCTCAGAAGATGCACCAATGAACGTAGTAGTGAAAAGCTTGGTGAACCTGTCCAATATCCACAAAGCATCGACAGACATAGCTGCTTCATCACTAGTCTGGTCTACCACACCCGGCTACTCCAACTGGCTGAGCTGTTAGAGTCTGAAACTGGGGAGCTACCTGCTCCGGAGTGCGAATAGCAGGAGTCTGGGCTCTTCTTCCAACTTGAGAGACGGCTGGTGCCATAGGAAGCAAGCCTGCCCGGTTGACACTCTCCATAAGGCCCAATAGACGGATCAGAGCATCCTGAATTACTGGGGTAGCAATAAACCCCTCAGGGACCTGAGCTAGGCCCACCGGAACTGCTGGGGCCGGAACCTCATTATCAAAATCAACCTGAGGCTCCGCTGCTGCTGCTGCTGCTCTAGGCTGAGCTTTGCCTCTACCTCGGCCTCTAGCACAGCCTTGGACTTGCCCTCTGCCCCACGTGGGAGCTACTACTGGGGGCTCGGGCTGATGGTCAGCAGATGAGGAAGCACGCATTGTCGGCATCTACAAGAGAACATAATAGAAATTCAATCAGCATATAGAAACCAAATCGCACGACATGATAGAATAGATGTGAAATTTTCCTAACTCTGTAGCCTCTGGGGATAAATACATACGTCTCTGTACCGATACCTCAGACTCTACTAAGCTTGTCTGTGAATTGTGAGACCCATGTAACCTAGAGCTCTGATACAAACTTGTCAGGACCCGAATTTCCCATATTCGAGAGTCGTGATGACGCCTACTAATATGAGAATATGAGCTAGGCAAGCCGACTATTGAACAAAATACCATTTTACCCATTTTATATTCTTTAACAACTATAAATCAATAACGTGTAATGAGCGGAAATTTAAATAAGCGGAACAAATACAGTAAATTATCTGAAATATGTATCTAATACAATTGTTTAAGGCTCAACCACCTAGAATTGGTGTCACAGTGTCATAGACGATCTAAGATTACTACATACAAAGTCTGGAAAAAATAAACGATACACTATTTTTGAATTAAGAAAATGAAACAGGGATAAAGGGATAGAGGGAGACACCAGAGCCTGTGGACGCCTGCAGGTCTACCTTGGATCTCCATGTAGATTGAAGGTAGCCACCCAATCTACGGTCCAAAAGTTGCTCCGGGATTTACACATAGTGTAGAGTGTTGTATCAGCACAATCGACCCCATGTGTTGGTAAGTGCCTAACCTAACCTCAGCGAAGTAGTAACGAGGCTAGGACCAAACTACCAAATAACCTATGCAGTTTAACTATATACAGCGGGAAAGACGAACATTAATATACAGTCAAGAATGAGATGGGTAACATGCTGCGGGGAATATATCAATTTAGAACTTAAAGACAACAGGTAAATGAAATAAGCAACATGTCTCAAATATCAATGAGGAATCAGAAATCAAAAGGTGCACGGCATCACCCTTCGTGCTTTTACTCTCGTCCTCAGCAAAGCAATCAAGTAATGAAAATGTGCACGACATCACCCTTCATGCTTTTACTCTTGTCCTCACCATATAATCAATATAATCAGCACGGAATGGTATGTCATATGGCATGACATCACCTTTCGTGCTTTGTACTCTTTCCTCACAAATCATACACGGCATCACGCTTCGTGCTTTAACACTCCCTCACCAAAATAATATACGACATCACCCTTCGTGCTTTAACTCTCTTCCTTACGCAAACAACAATCACAAACAATAGGGAAAGGAAATAAATGAGATTACAATAAGAATCCCGGCAAGGGAACAATAGTTCAACAATCAAGTCCCGACAAGTTACAACATCAAAACAACAACAATAATATCCCGACAAGGGAGTCAATGTAGTGATTCGTTTCTCTCTCTTTTTCACTTTTACTTCACAACTCACTTTACAACTTGAGCTAATGCTCTAAAGGGTTCAATTACCACTTATACTTTCACAATTTGATATACAACTTGAGCCAACGCTCCTCAATATTCAAACGTCACAATTGCTTCCACAAACTTTGCCCAACAAATAGAAATCATTACCAAAGCATGAATAATACAACAAAGTCATGATAATCATATTGTAAGACTCACATGCATGTTAGACACCAACATATAGATACTCGTCACCATGCCTATACATTGTACTCAAAAATTACCACATAGCAAATAGGACTCGACTCCTAATCCCTCAAGCTAAGGTTAGACCAAACACTTACCTTGATGCCACGAACACAATTCACGTCTCGACTATCGCTTTACCCCTTGATTCCACCACCAATTTTCTTGTATCTAGCCACAAGTTATTTAATTATATCAATAAACACTAAATGAATCAACTCCAATACATGAAAATAAGTTTTCCTAAGTTTTACCCAAAAAGTCAAAAATCTCCCCCGGGCCCACATGGTCAAAACCCGAGGTTCGAACCAAAACCCGATTACCCATTTTCCTACGAGCCCAAATATATAATTTATTTTAAAATCGGATCTCAAATCGAGGTCCAAATCCCCAATTTTTGAAAAATCTAGGTTCTACCCAAAACACCCAATTTCTCCCATGAAAATCATTGATTTTGAGTTGAAATTATGTTAAAAGATGTTAAGGATTAAACAAAACTTGTTAAAATTGACTTACAATCGATTTGGAAGAAGAGTTATCTTTGAAAAATCGCCCAAGAGTGTTTTGGTTTTGAAAGAGTGTGAAAAATGGGAGATTTTCAACTAAGTTATAAAATTGCAGGTTGCAGATGTGGGAATTACGACCAGGGTTTGCAATTACGAACCCTGACTTCTGCTATGTTCGCATTTGCGAAGGAGTTCTCGCATTTGCGAGTTGGGAAATGCGAACACTGTGTCGCATTTGCGACGGCTGGCTAAGAGGGAAAGACATCACATTTGCGATAGGTTCCTTGCAATTGCGAGGTAGTTGGCCTGGGCCATTGTTCGCATTTGCGAGCTAGGCTTCACAAATGCGAAGCCTGCCGGCCTGCAATGTAACAGCTGAAGTCTGCAACTTTCCAAGTCCAAAATTCACCTCATGGCCTATCCAAAAACTCACCCGAGTCTTCGGGGCTCCAAACATAACATGCACACCAACCTAAAAATATCATACGGACTCGCTCGCACATTCAAATCACTAAAATAACATAAACAACCATGAGTTTAGCATCAGAATCATGAAATTTCTTAAGAACTTCAAATTTTCCAATTTTCTCAAATACGATCCGATTCACGTTGTTTCAACTCCGTTTCTTACCAAATTTCACAGACTTATCTTAAATCACATACAAGACCTATATCGAACGCCTGAACCAAAATACAGGCCCGATACTATCAAGTTTTAATCACATTTCATTTCCAAAACTCATAAATAATTTCAGAAAATAATTTTCTTTAAAAATTTATTTCTCGGGCTTGGGACCTTGGAATTCGATTCTGGGTATACGCCCAAGTCCCATATTTTCCTACAGACCTTTCAGGACCGTTAAATCATGAATTTGGATCTGTTTACCCATAATGTTGATCAAAGTCAACTTAATTCTTTTTAAAGTCAAAATTCATCATATTTACAAATTTTCACATATTAGCTTTCTGGCTACGCACTCGGACTGCGCACATAAATCGAGGTGCGATAGAAATAGGTTTTTTAAGGACTCGAAACGTAGAATTTAATTAAAATAAGTGATGACCTTTTGGATCATCACAGATATCGAAGTTGAGGGACTGCAGAAAAGGCTTGCTGAAGTAGAAGCTGAAAGAGATTCTCTCAACGCTAAGTTAGCAAAGAGAAGGAGAATAATGATGAAATTATTCTAGATATGCTGAAAATACTTCAAGCCAAGACTAAGAACTTGGTCCTTCTCAGTTCTATACCCTTCCTAGCCCAGTTATAACCAGTGACCCAAGTGGGATTTTCCTGTTGTCTGCTCATGGTTCTATGCTTTTATTTCTTCTAATGCTTTGTGGTAGGATCGTATCAATAAATGAAATTCACTACTTTTGCTCTACTTGTTTGTTTATATTTCTTAGATGTCTAATACCATTAGATTGAAAAAGAGAAAATTGAATCCATGATTACATTTGAAGTAGTCCCAGTGGCCATGAGTAAGATCTGCTAAAATCTTGTTACTTAACTTAATTATGCAACTTTTAAATGATGTTAAAAGGGGAAGATAATATGTACTTTTTCTTTGGACTATGATGTTTATAACTTAATGAATCTGGTCCTCGATGATTTGTGACTTTAAATAGAAAGTGTTCTAACATTGTGTTTGATGTTGACCTGAGTTGAAACAAGTTCTATGCTTCTGAAAAGCACATAGTTTGTCATCATCAAAAAGGGAAAATTTATTGACCTGAGCGGTTTTGGTTTTGATAATTGACAGAGAAACACATGCATGAACCAGGTCCATGGACAATGTACACAGGTCACGGTCATATTTAACCAAGGCATGAACGAGTAAGGGATAAGTATAAGTGGTTATTTATGATATTCCCTGAACGAAAAGATTGCATAATTTATAAGGATGAGGACTCCTTACTTGAAGAGGACTCTATCCAAAATAAGGAAAGAGTTAGAAGTTGAAGATAACTAGAACTCTTCCACCAAGGAAGAGTAAAACACATCAGGTTTCTAGTTAATCCTAATCCTACTAACTTACTAACTAACTCTCTCTCTCTCTCTCTCTCTCTCTCTATATATATATATATATATATATATATATATATATATATATATATATATATATATATATATATATATATATATATATATATATATATATATTAGTTGTGTTCTCTTTTACAGGTGACACACACGTACTGAAGTAAAATTAAGAATTGAGAGCAAAATAGCAAGGCATTTTCTGAGCAATTCCTGTGAGATTTAAAAGTGCGATCCTGAAGCTACACGAACCAGATTGAAGAACCAAATCCATAAAAGTTCTTTGTGTCTGTTTTTAATTCTAGTTCAAGTGTAGTAGGAGCTTTTGAGCTGTACCTTTTAGCTTTTCGTAGAAGCATTTGTATTAGGTACCTGAGTTGTATCATTCAAATTAGGATTAACTTGAAGTAGTCGCAACAACCTATGGCGTGTCGCTACGAGGGTTAGAGTTGATCCTTAGGTTTGCAAGAGGTTGTAAACTCGAGTTGTATCATTCATGTTAAGAGTTCACTTGAAGTAGCCGCAACAGCCTGTGGCTGGTTGTTATAAAGGTTAAAGATAATCCTTAGATTTACAAGATTTTGTATACATTATTGTTTTGGCTCAGAGATTTAGTGAAGTGTTGAAAAAAATTCTAGTGGAAGTAGGTCGCGATTTTTTTTACCTTTTGAGCCGGGTGTTTTCCACGTAAAAATACTTGTATTTTTTACTTTCTGCATTATTTATTCTGGAACAGTAGATTAAAGAACACATAGAAGATTCGGGTCCAATGCACGCGTAAATTGAACATCACACAAATCACCCTTCCCCTCATGTGGTACTGAAGTATAAAACATCATATGTTAACATATATATAAAGTCTTAGTTAAAGTTATTGAATCTGAATGAGCCGATAAATTAGACAGTCAAGCCTCTCAATAACACTTATACTCTATAATAATACTTTACTATAATGATCAAGTTTTCTTTGAAACTATTTTTCGTATTATGTTATATTATATTTTCTATAATAATACTTCATCGTGCCGCCAAAAAATATCAAAACAAATAAAATTATTATAGAAAGATTTGACTGTGCATTAAATCTGCCCTTGCATGTTGCCTTCCATTGATGTCTTCAATCACCTTGTAGACAGCAGACAAAAACAAGATGCATCAACAGATTCTTCATTAAAGAGAAAGAACTGTCAGTTGGATAGGCACATTCTTAAGATAAACAATTACCGACAACTTGCCTATTTAGGAACTTGAAAGAACAATTATGTCTTAAAAAATCATTAAAAAGTGTTCATGAACAAAAGATTCTTCATTATTCCAACGGAGAATGCCAATTTTGGTGCGGCGATTCGAATATAAAGAAGGATATAATATGCAAGAATAAATGACAAAAGAAACTTTCACGCCTATGCATACTTTTGTCTCATTTTCTAAAGTAAACCTTGGGAGGAAAAGTGTGCTTTTATTGTTCATACTTTGTTGATGTTTTTTTTCCATTATTTTATTAAATTTATTTATTTTCTTTTTGATAAAAACAACCCACAATACGTCTTGGACATATACAACAGTTATGGAAAAGTGTGCTTTTATTGTTCATACTTTGTTGATGTTTTTTTTTTCATTATTTATTAAATTTATTTATTTTCTTTTTGATAAAAACAACCCACAATACGTCTTGGACATATACAACAGTTATTATAAGGTATAAACAGAATGTACATGAATCTAATCTTACATATGCCATATGGGCGACAACAACATTATTCGTAATAGGATAAGAAGCCTTTGTCTCGTGTCACTTATATAATATACATTTTATATAAACATTGAGAGTATAAAGTTTAACGTATAATAACACATTTCAATTAATATTTATCAAAGAGATTAACATCTTATTACCTTGTACATAAGTAATGTGGTTGTTTAGATATTTTTTATATCATCAGTACAAAAAGGTTAAGCTGGATTTTTATACATGGAAAGTCCTTTAGTGTTGACTTTGTGGGGCTAACTTATTTCTGAAAAAGTGGAATTTTTATAATGCACTATAATTTAAAGTATAATTACCATATGTAATTATAGTTTGTCAAATTACGATTCGTAGCTACTGTTAAATTTACCAGCTTGTATCACTTGTATTTAGGCGCGCAATGAATACAGCTAATGCCAACTAAATTCGTTTGCGCAACGAATACAACAGATATCAACTGTATTTGTTCAACTAATATAACCAAGGCAAATACAAGGGTGTATACGAAGGATACAACCTGTATCGACTGTATTTGTTCGTGCAACGAATACAACCAAGATAAAATACAGAAAATAGAATGCTCTCGCTAAAAGGAGAACCCAAGACCTGCACTTACTAATTAGCGGGCGGTCTAACAAACTGATCAGTTACGAGAGCTTATAGCTCTCTTGTTTCAGTTCAAAACAATTGATATCTTATTCAGTACTTTCAGATGGATTTAATATAAAATTCAATATAGTTACGAATAGTAATTTTCTGAAGATATAGCTACAATACATACATATATATATATATATATATATATATATATATATATATATATATATATATATTTGCATGTTGTACCAGAAGCTATGCTTTTGGGCTAGGCCAAAAAGATTCAAAACATAATATATAGAGATAAAATAAATTTTGCATTATATATACAATGTAATTTTTCGGCGAAGAGGGTTCAGCTAAACCCCTTCCGCCCCAAAATTCGCCTCTGGTTGTATTGCGTAATTTCCTTTTCAAAACTCTCTTAAGAAATAATGACTTAAAGGCATACAAGATGACTAGTCATATCCAACACATAGAAACCGATCTCACAATGGATTAAGGAGACACACACACACACAAAAAAAAAAAAAACAGGTGAAACTATATATGGATAAAACAAAAGTTTGAGTGTATAAGTAGGGACAAGTGATAACATGGATTATGTAACTTTTGGTTAATGGGCTTAACATGGATGCAAAAATCATTACATAAAGCCCCATGTTCTATAAAAACTCTTTCTATATACACATGATTAATAATGTTAATATATCTATTTTTGGACACTTCCATTTGGATCCCTTATATATATTTGCATGATACTAGCTTCTTGATACCTTGATTATCAAACCCGTCACCTTTAATTTAGCACTTCTTTTACCTCTCAGTACCAATTCTTAATTTTTCCATCAACATATATATGGCAAACTCAAATTCCTTGCTGAGTTCAGTTTTGTTCCTTGTTTTATTATTATTCGTTGCAGAGGTAAATATTTCAACAGCGACGAGCTATCGAGGCCCTAAAAGCATGAGAAAAGAGATAGATAGCCAGGAGATTTTACGTAAAATATGTTCTAATTTGGGAAAAACACTGACAGAAACCAAACGGAGGGTAATATTGGTGGATGCAGATAGAGTGGCACCTGGAGGACCTGATCCACGACATCATTAAAAATAAATGTGATTAGAGTCAATGGATTCAGAATGGATATGATGTATCTATACTATATTTATGTGTTTTTTGTTGTGTGTGTGTAAGTGATTCGAGCCGAAAGTGGTGAATTATGTTGAACCTGCTTTAAAATCCACATCTAATTGGCAACTACCTTTGAAATGTGAATCTTATCATTCCAGAATTCCATGAAGGTGCAAATGGAGTTTGGCTGAAAATTATATATGAGTAAAAGCTGTATCATATATATTGTCTTCAAAAGACTATCTTATATGTCATTTTCATATTGACACTGTATGACTCAAAAGTTATTAAAATCTTTTAGGGCAAATCAATCAAAGATGTAGGGGTAAATCGTAGTCAGACATAATAAATTCTAAATCAAAGAGCTAACAATGTGAATCACACACAAGATGAAGAGAGGATAAATGATCTTATTGAGATTCAATGCAGTGTTTCCCATCAATCGATGAGGAAACCCTTTTACATGTATTCCTCCAAATTCATAGATTTCTATAAAGAATATTAGGAGAGAGTTGTTCAGCTATTGGGAGAGAGAAAAGGTGCAGCCAGCCCCCCCAGTTGAAAGCTTTCCCTTGTTATATATAGTTGTGGCACCTTTGCCCTTTGCTGGGCTCCACGTCCTCTCGCCTCCAACGTACTTTAGATGTACCTTTAAGCGTCGCCCTTGACGACTCTTCGGATGTAGGGGAGGAGGTATGGAGTGGGTTACATTATTTTTTGCTACCCGATTATTCAGGCGGGACTTTGGTCAACTTAGTCGCGACAGTCAGATTTTGATCAATACAGACAGCTTGTTAAAATTGATTCAAATTAAAGTGAAAAAGAATTTCAGAAAAAAGATTGTTTATTTTCTCTCATTAATTATCTTATATTCTCAGAGATGGAGTCATTTGATGTTTATGGGTTCGAAAATTTAATATGTTTAAGTTATTGTGTTCTAAATTAATAAATCACACATATTCGATGAATTTCTTAAAACAAATACATGGTTTGGACAAAAGCTACTGGATCGGTCGAATCCATAAGTCGTGTTCTAGCTCCGCCCCGTATATTCTAGTCTTTTTTTGCGAACACCAGCCTTTCACTTCTCCAATAAAGGGCGGGAACGTAGTTACGTATTAAGTAGTACTGTTTGGGATCCCAGGATCTTTACGTAAACTTTTCCTCTTGTAACTTCATTTTCTGCATATAATATAGAGTAACACTGCAATCACAACAACAACAACTCACTAAATTTTTACTAGTGGGGTCCGGGAAGGTGTGTACGCAAATTTTATTTCTATCCGAAAGAGTAAAGAGGCTGTTTCCGAAAGACCCTTATCTCAAGAAAACAAATAGACAAATGAAATTTAGAGTAACATCGTGAGACCTAAAAAGAGTCGAAACTTTAATTTACAAACAGTTCAAGCATCTTGAAAATTGCTTTGTCGAATATTTTCGTAACGCAAATAGCTTAGACCAACCAAATTTTGGTAATGTCGAAACTGTTCTGTTAGAAAATACAATTTTCTCTCGTCAATTTCTGAGAATTTTTGAAAGAATTTGTAGCAGTACTACTACACTCATTGCATTTAGTTTTGGATTGAATATTCTTATTTATTCACACATCATAATGTATAATTATTTTAGTATTGTCATTTTCAAAGGGATGTCAAGTGTCAAGAGAGAAGTATGTAAAACCTTCCTGTAATTGGTTAAAGCCGCTCTTAGGATAATAGTCCAAATAGAAAATCTAACTTAAGCCTCAGGCTTGAGAAGGGCCATCGTTACCGGATGTCCCATATTTGTTGTATTTTTGCAAAAGGAGCCCAGTCCTCTAGTGCCCGATTTTCGGGTTACAATGAAACGATTCCTCTTCGTCTAACAGTTTCACTGGATTGCAGGCAGGCTGAGAGGAAAATGTGGCTGAGAGGAAAGAGTATTTTTGGTTGGTATCATATACTTGTCTCGTGCATACCAAGGTTTCCTTGCCTCTATGTCTTAGTACTATGACCAAATGAACTCATGCCTCGCCTTCTTTCTTTCAAATTTATGTTTCAATATTTTCTTGCCATTTCTCTCACTCCCTGCCCCTTTTTTATTCTTTTTCAACCAAAAAGAAAAAAGAAAAAAAAAGGACGAGAAAATAGACATTTTTTGTATACTTATTAGTGTATATTTGATTATTAATTTGTATATTTAATTAGCGAATATAATAGTTTTTGGCCGATGGGCTATATGTGTTAAAAGCCCTAAAGAATTTTAACAAAAAAAAAAAATGGAATTTTTACATTCCTATACACTATATGAAACTATATTACCCTCCCTACTCAAGTTTTATTATAATTATATTTTATATACCCAATTATCATTTATGTACATTTTAAGGGAATTAATGATAAAAATCACTCTAACGTATCTTCCACTCCCTCCCACATTTCTCTCTCCACATCCCACCCCCTCTCCCCCACGTATCTTGCACAAGAGAGCAGCAATTACACCATTGACAACCATTAAAAAGCTTTGAAGCTTTGAATTCGAATTTCGATTTTCAAAAAATATTATTTGTTTGAATTGGATGTTCTTGCAAAGAATAGGGAATTCTCTCTACATCTCTCTCTATCTCTCAATCCCTAGTTTCAGTAATGTAAAGCAAAGGAAAAGAGATTAGCAAATGCACCATTAAAAAGTTTTGAAGCTTTGAATTCGAATTTGAGTTTTCAAAAATCACTATTTGTTTGGATTGGAGGTTGTTGCAAACAATTGGGAATATGATTTGGAGTTTATATCTCAATTTTGAGGGATTTTGGTAAAGATTAGACTTGGTTTTGGCTGAATTTTATATTGAAACTCGTCATGATATACATGATATACATTATATTTATGAAATTGTAATAAAATTGTAGTAAAATTGTAGAAAAATCATATTTTGTTGTTTATATATTTTCCTTTTATTTATTTAACTATTGTATGAAAGTTGAACAACATTGTATAAAAATTATATTTAAGTTGTATGATATTGTAGTTGTATATGACTGAGTAGAAATAATGTATGAAAATTGTAGATAAATTGTATAATATATAATTAGCTGTATGAAGTTTATTTTTACTATGTATAAATCAAATTCATAATATACAAAAGACATATTGTATAAATTTTATATAAAATTTGTATTTAAGTTGTATGTTATTGTAGTTGTATTTAGCTGGATATCTTTAAAGACTTGCACAGAAACATTTTTTTCTTAGGAAAAACTTCTACTGTACAAATTGGTTGGATCACCAAACATAGGATTTTTACAAAATTTAGAGAAATAAACACACAAAGAAGTTTAGGCGATTCAACACATAGTATATTTCCTGTACCGTTTTAGACCATTGAAATTTAATTTATTTCTCCCAACGTATGCAAGTTTTACAATTAGTTTGGGTCGATCAACTATGTTGATTGGTTCAACCTTCATATAACGATGATTTCCACTTTTACAATTTGCCTAGAAGTTTTCCTCAATATTTTGAGAAATTAAATGTAACTTTTATGCATCATGCATATTGTTCCATTTAATGTCAAAGATTAAATTTTCAAGCATCATCCTAATACCTTTGCCAAGTCACATGAAACACTTAATTTCGCGTAGGAGAAATATAACTTTATATAGAACTCACGGCCATTAGAATCCCAGTGCAGAAGAGTTGTTCATTTTGCACATCTTTCATAGGAACAATAGTGATTTTATTTAGTCATTGGTTATAACCAGATTATCCATTTAGGGAAAAACTTTTTAAATTATTGACCGTTGATAAGATTTCATTCTATTTTATTTGTGTTTGCCAAAAAAACTGGCTGCTCTGTTTATGCGCATTTGTGGGAGAGAGAGAAAGAGAGTAAGTCTTTCCAGATTGAAATCTATGTGATAATAACAGATTTGGTGCCTTTTAAGTATGTACATATTTTTTAAACAAAACTTTATAGACAGGATAATTTACTAAACATGAATATTTAAGGTAATAAAGTTTCCAATAATATATAGGAGCGAAAAAATCTCTTTTAAAATTATGTATATTGTTGACTAGCCATGTATCTAGTGGCCCATGAAGCCCACTAAAGTAAAGTAAGAAAAATATCTTGAAAACTGGATTGTGAAAACGACATACTTTAAACTCTATGAGTTTAATTTTCCAGATCTTTAGCTTTGTATTCATTTTTTTTTTTTTTTTTAATTTTGAAATCATATCTACGAGTAATATATTATAATTTTAATAAATTTTTATTTATATTTCGTATCGAAAAAATTGAATTAAGATGAATTGACTGGATCCGCCTTGTGTCTATCTTGTAATGTTAAGACATATACTCCCTCCGTTTCAATTTATGTGAACTTATTTGACTGGGCACGGAGTTTAAGAAAATAAAGAAGACTTTTGAACTTGTGGTATAAAATGAGCCACAATTATTTTGTGTGGCTATAAATCATTGCATAAAGGTAAATTGTTTCTAAATAAGGAAAGAGGTCATTCTTTTTGGCACGGACCAAAAAGGAAATAAGTTCACACAAATTAAAACGGAGGGAGTATAAATTTTGCTCTTTCTCAAGATCCTTCCTCGATAAGCGGACTATAGGATCACGGAGGATGATATATATTTTTAACTATTAGAAGTATTTCTCTTTTATTCCGACGATAATTCTTCTATCTCTCTACTGCGTTTCTCAAATATTTGAAGGTTCCTCTCATTTCAGATCATGTGAATTGTCTCAGCATAAACCATTTTGAAGGCAGTAGCATTCTGTGATTTTCGTTTAGCATTTTCCATTTACCCACTCCCAATGTTGACTCCATGAGTTAGCACAATATTCTGCGAACAGGTGGTTTCTACTTTCATCATGGGATTGACATAATATGCATAGGGTGTCCACCTGCATTCCCCAACGCACCAGTCTATCACTAGCTAGCAACCTGTCCAAAAAATATAGTCACATGGTGAACTTAGCTTTAGCCCGTGCATCATTCATGAACATAAATAACTTTCATTTCACTCTATGTAATTGCCCAAGCATCAGATAGTATATTTCTCTGATCATGCTGTTGTTGCTCTTAGTTAGAATTTGTGTTGGTTCCACCAAGTCCCTTGCTTCAATCATCTTTCTGACTAGCCAAGAGGCATGTTGAGGTACCGGCATATCATAAATCTGTTGCCCTTTTATGTAATAAGAGTGTATCTATTTGATCCACAATTTATTCACTTTCTGTACAAGATCCCAATGATTCTTTGTTGTTGCTGCCCTATTTCACACTTTGAGGCTGATTAGATTCAGTCCACTTGCACTTTAGGTGTACATATATTCTGCCAAGCCACTACTGATCTTCTGATGACATTCTCTCCTTACCAGACATAGCTCCTGCATTATGCTTTGATTGCCTTCAACACTTTACTAGTGATCAAAAACAACTGTGACCAATATGCTTGAATGTCAAACACTAACTGTATCAGACCAGCATATGAGAGCTTTTCTGCAGTCCATGATGAGATTCTTGCCACCATTTTCTCGATGAAGGGTTTCCATTGAGATAATGATATCTTCTTAGTGGACATGGGGACTCCTAAGTGTTGGGTTTGTTATTATTTATTAATAACAAAAGAGATGTGAATGGAAAATGATTGGAAAAGAAATGGAGGGAAGTGAAATTTTGAATGACTTCATTTCACTAATGCACTTTGTCCCTCATTGGTAAAAGGAAAGAAAATATTTATGTATATATAGAGAAGCTTCTCTTTTAGCTCTCAAAGAGCTAAGAAGAAGGCAAGCCTCGCGCCATTGCTGTCGTCGTCGCTCACTCGGCTTCGGCTTCGGATTTGAATTTGGTCAAAGATTGATTGATTAATATTTTTGGACAAAATTATTTTTGAATATTTCATTAATTAATTAAATTAATTAACAAAAATTTAATCCGGAATAACCCATGACCCGCGATCCGGTCCGGTTTGGCCCATTTTCTTTTCCGGATTATTTTAAATCTGTTTTAATTTTCCTGCAAATATTTTCAACAACCATGGCTGTTCTGAAACAGTGTCACACCTGTTCCAACAACTATACCTATTCTGAAAGGTTGCAAACCTTTTCAGATACAGTGCCAAATGGGCTATAAATATACCTTCTAATCCCAGAATATTTACTTACGAAATTTTCTGATAATCTTCTTCTTCTTCTGCACAAAAAATTCTAGTGTGTTTTGCAGCCTTCGAATGGTTCGCTGTTCATCGGCGTTTTTGGTACCAACACTCCAGTGAGTTAAATCGTTCTATCCTGGGAGGATATATTCCAGAACCTCGGGTACTTGAGGGGAACAATTTCCTTAAGGACACACTGTGTATTCAGTGGGCTCGATTTGTTCCTATACTATTTTCGAAATTTATTTTGAAGTTCAAATACTGTTTTTCAGAATTTATTTCTACTAACTTTCTGTTTTTGTTTTCAGAAAGCTTATTATTTTATTTATTTACAGTAATACAGTTTAAATAACAATCTTAAGGAGATTATATTTATTATATTCTGTATTCTGTCTGAATTTTACTATTCTGATTTGAAGATATAAAAACTTCATCAGAGTATTGAAATTCAGAAAACGATTTGAAGAACATAAAATCTTCATCATTTTTCTGTAAAACATTATATAAAAACTTCAGTTATTTTTATTACGTACTGTTTACTGATTACAGTATTATTTACTGTTTTGGTTTTGCCATTAATTTATCTCTTCTGTTGTTGATAGTAAGAAATGGCAAATGATAATGGAAATCCTTGTGCGACTGTTGGTGCAACAACGATAGCCTCGTCAAGCCGCACTGCTGTTCCTCCGGTCGAGAAACCGGGGAAATTTTCTGGAACCAACTTCAAAGAGTGGCAGTAAAGGGTGCTCTTCTGGCTTACCACACTTGGTATGCAGAAATTCACTAGTGAAGAGCCTCCAGTGCCTGCTGCGGACATACCGGACAATGAAAAGTTCATGGTTGTTGAGGCATGGAAGCAGGCATAGTTTCTTTGCAAAGGCTATATCTTAAGTGCTTTAGGGGATGACTTGTACAATGTGTATAGTGCAATGAATACTTCGAAATAATTATGGGACGCACTTGAGAAGAAGTACAAGATAGAAGATGCATGCTTGAAGAAGTTCGTGGTTGCCAAGTTTCTAGACTATAAAATGATAGACAACAAAACTGTGGGAACCCAAGTTCAGGAGCTTCAACTTATTTTTCACGACCTTATTGCTGAAGGTATGATCGCGAATGAAGCATTTCAAGTGGCTGCTATGATTGAAAAATTGCATCCTTCATGGAGAGATTTCAAGACTTATCTTAAGCACAAACGCAAAGAAATAAAGTTGGAAGATCTTATGATACGTCTAAAGATCAAGGAAGACAACAAAATAGTCGAGAAGAAGAAATTCAACGATCATGGGAGCTAATATCGTTAAGGAGACTGCTCTAAAAAGTAAGAAGAGGAAGAGGTCTTCTGGACAAACTAAGGAGCAGAACAAAAAGAAATTCAAGGGAAGCTGCTACAATTGTGGAAAAGTTAGTCTCAAAGGCCCTGATTATCATCTCCCAAAAAAGGATAATAAGAAGGGACAAGCCAACATAGTGGAGAAGAATAATGACATTGATGTTCTTTGTGCAATGCTTTCGGAATGCAACCTAGTTGGAAATCCGAAGGAGTGGTGGATTGACACTGGAGCCACTCGACATGTTTGTGCTGTCAAAGAAGCATTTGCGACTAAATCTACTGCTGGTCCCGAAGAAGAAAATTCCATGGGAAATAATGCAACAGCCAAGATTGAAGGTTATGAGAAGATATTCCCGAAGATAACTTCCGGCAAGGTGTTAACGCTCAACAACGTTCTTCATGTTCCTACTATCAGAAAGAATTTAGTTTCTACTTCTTTACTTGTAAAGAATGGATTCAAATATGTATTTGTTTCTGATAAAGTTGTTGTAATCAAGAACAAAATGTATGTTAGAAAAGGCTACCTCAAGGAGGGCCTTTTCAAACTCAATGTATTAGTTGTTGACAGTATGAATAAAATTTCAGCTTCTTCTTATTTATTGGAGTCAAATGATTTATGGCATATTCTTTTAGGACATGTCAATTATAAAATCTTGCGAAAGTTAATTAATTTAGAAGTATTGCCTAAATTCGGGTGTAATAAATCGAAATGTCAAATATGTGTTCAATCTGAGTTTGTAAAACATCCTTATAAGTCTATTGAAAGGAATTTAAATCCTTTAGACTTAATTTATACTTATATTTGCGATATGAAGTCGACGCCATCTTGAGGTGAAAAAAAGTATTTTATTACTTTTATTGACGATTGCACTAGATATTGTTATGCGTATTTGCTTAATAGTAAGGATGAAGCAATTGAAGCATTTAAGCAGTACAAGAATGAGGTAGAAAATTAATTGAATAAAAAGATCAAAATGCTTAGAAGTGATAGAGGTGGAGAATATGAATCTCCGTTTGCAAAAATATGTTCGGAATATGGAATTACCCATCAAACTACTGCACCTTACACACCTCAATCCAATGAAATTGTGGAAAGAAAAAAATCGGACATTAAAAGAAATGATGAATTCTTTATTAATAAGTTCCGAATTACCGTGGAGTTTATAGGGGGAAGCTATCCTTACAGCTAACCGAATACTCAACATAGTACCCCACAGCAAAACGCAATCCATTCCATATGAAAAATGGAAAGGAAGAAAACTCAACTTGAAATATTTCAAAGTGTGGGGGTGTCTAGAAAAGGTACGGGTTTCTTTACCTAAAAGGGTTAAAATTGGACCAAAAACAGTAGATTGTGTTTGCATTGGATATACTACAAATAGTAAAGCATGTCGGTTTTTGGTTCATGAATTCAATAATCCTGAGATTCATGTTAGTGCGGTAATGGAATCAGATAATGCTGAATTCTTTAAAAGCATCTATCAGTATAAAACTAAATGCGAGTCGTTAAGTGAAATACCTAAACGACATCGGGAAGAACCAAAGGAAAATACTCCAAGTATAGAAGATCCAAGGCATAGCAAACGCCAAAGAACATGTACTTCCTTTGGACCAGATTTTGTGACATTCTTGCTTGAAAATGAGCCTCAAACTTTTAAAGTAGCTATGTCGTCTTCTGATTCATCATTTTGGAAAGAGGTAGTCAATAGTGAGATTCAATAAATTTTAGATAACCATACATGGGAATTGGTTGATCTTTCTCCAAGAAATAAGCCTTTAGGCTCGAAATGGATCTTTAAATGAAAAATTAAAGCTGTTGGCACTATTGACAAATATAAGGCAAGACTTGTTGTCAAAGGTTATAGACAAAAGGAAGGTCTTGATTACTTTGACACTTACTCACCAGTAATAAGGATAACATCTATTAGGGTGTTAGTGGCACTAGCGGCCGTGTATGGTCTTGAAATCCATCAAATGGATGTTAAAACAACTTTCTTAAATGGAGAATTAGAGGAAGAGATTTACATGGAACAACCTGAGGGTTTTGTAGTTCCTGGTAAAGAAAAGAAAGTGTGCAAACTTTTTAAGTCGCTTTATGGACTTAAATAAGTACCCAAACAATGGCATGCAAAATTTGACCAAACATGTTGGCAAATGGATTTAAAAATAACGAGTGTGACAAATGTGTTTACATTAAAAATACTCCATGCCATGAAGTCATTGTTTGTTTATATGTTGATAACATGTTGATAATGAGCAAAAGTATGACAGATATAAATGCTACAAAATGCATGTTGGCTAGCAAATTCGACATGAAAGACTTAGGAGTTGCTGATGTGATCTTAGGAATTAGAATTCACAAAACTCCACAAGGTCTAGCATTATAACGGTCTCACTAAATTGAAAAGGTACTTGACAAGTTCAAGTATTTGGATTTCAAAATTGGCAAGACTCCAATTGACGTGAGTTATGCACTTCAAAAGAATGAAGGTGAAAGTGACTCACAACTGGACTATGCAAGAGTATTGGGAAGTTTGATGTATATCATGAATTGTACGTGACCAGATATAGCATGTGCTATTAGCAAACTAAGTCGGTTTACAAGTAATCCCAATCAAATACATTGGATGGCAATGAAACAAGTTTTAGGATATGTGAAACATACCCAAAATTATGCTTTGCATTATAACAAATATTCTTCTGTGATCGAGGGATATGGTGATGCAAATTGGATCACCGGATCATTTGAAGTTAAACCCACAAGTGGATATATTTTCACAATTGGGGGTGGAGCAGTGTCTTGGAAATTACCCAAACAAACGTACATCGCTCGTTCTACAATAGAATCTGAATTCATAGCTTTAGATAAGGTCAATGAGGAAGCTGAATGGCTCTGGAATTTCTTGGAAGATATTCCATTTTGGCCCAAACCTTTGGCACCTATTTGCATACATTGTGATAGTCAAGCGGCAATAGGTAGGGCATTAAATGTTATGTATAATGAAAAATCTCGTCATATTTGATCGAGACACAATACTGTTAGACAACTACTCTGAAGTGGTGTTATCACAATTGACTGTGTAAAGTCAAGAGATAACGTGTCAGATCCACTTATAAAAAGCCTATCTAGAGAGGAAATTGAAAGATCATCAAAGGGAATAGGGTTAAAGGCCTAGGACAAGTCATCATGGCAGTAACTCTACCTAGCAGACTGGAGATCCCAAGAGCTAGGTTCAAAGAGATCGAACAAATTTATGAATGACGTTCAACATTGTTAAATAACTCAATACATTCTCGTGATGAAGACAATGTTCAAAAATGAGGTAAAGCATTAAGGCTTTTTGATAAGTCAATTAAGCTTAATGCTTTTTAATGATTTGCTAAGTCTGGTAGGATATGACCATATAGTGTGTCTTTAGGATTACACGTTTAGGAATCACCTATGTGAATGTGAAGTGTAAGCTGCTTCAAGGAGAATGAAAGTAAAGGCCTCTCTAAACACTCATGAAACCAGGCAGTGTTCATGGCTGAAACGAACACAAGTGTGAGAACTATAGATGGTTAAGGATTAATTGTGTGACTTATGTTGTCTAGGTATGCAACAAAGCTCTACGGTTCAAAGATATCAAATCTACCAATTGACCGAGTATATCCGATATAAGTTCACTACAGAAAGTTCAAAGGGAAACCTACTTATCCAGATGTAATTAATTCTTGCCTTTAAAACATACACACGTCCGTGCATTCCGTTAAGTTTATATCCATTACCCATTCATGTGGGGGATTGTTGGGTTTGTTATTATTTATTAATAACAAAAGAGGTGTGAATGAAAAATAGTGGGAAAAAAATGGAGGAAAGTGAAATTTTGAACGAGTTCATTTCACTAATGCACTTTGTCCCTCATTGGTAGAAGGAAAAAAAATCTTTGTGTATATATAGAGAAGCTTATCTTTTAGCTCTTAAAGGGCTAAGAATAAGGCAAACCTCGCGTTGTCGTCGTCGTTGCTCGCTCGGTTTGGCTCGGCTTCGGCTTCGGCTTTGGATTTTGATTTGGTCAAAGATCGATTGATTGATTAATCTTTTTGGACAAAATTCTTTTCAAATATTTGACCCGCGACCCGTCCGGTTTGGCCCATTTTATTTCCTAAATTATTTTAAATCCATTTTAATTTTTTCATAAATATTTTCAACAGCCATGGCTGTTCTGAAACAGTATCACACCTGTTCCAACATCTATGGCTGTTTTGGAAGGTTTCAAACCTTTTCAGAAACAGTACGAAATTGTCTATAAATATACCTTCTAATCCCAGAATATTTACTTACGAAATTTTCTAATAATCTTCTTCTTCTTCTACATAAAATATTCCAGTGTATTTTGCAGCCTTCTAGTGGTTCGCTGTTCATCGGCGTTTTTGGTACCAACACTCCGTTGAGTTAAATCGTTCTATCCCGGGAGGATATATTCCAGAACCTCGAGTACTTGAGGGGAATAATTTCCTTAAAGACACATTGTGTATTCAGTGTGCTCGATTTGTTCCTATACCATTTTTGAAATTTATTTTGAAGTTCAAATACTGTTTTTCAGACTTTATTTCTACTAACTTTCTGTTTCTATTTTCAGAAAGCTTATTGTTTTTATTTATTTACAGCAATACAGTTTGAATAACACTAAGTACTTGAGTGGTAATTCACCCATAGCATATCCTAGTTTTTGCAGTATCTCTTCTCTAACCAATTATGTCACACCTCTAAAGTAGATTGATCTCTTACATTCTTTAGCTTGCAAGCTTGAAGCCTCATAAAATTGGCTTAGGCATTGCTGCAGTTGCATGACTGATGGCATATCTCCCCTTGCAAAGAGCAGTAGGTCACCCGCAAAGCTAAGATGAGTGATTCCCAGCTTGGAACATCTGGGATGATATTTAAACTCGCTCTTCTTTTTTAATCCATTTGGGCATCGACTCAAGTACTCCATAGCTATTGCAAAATGGAATGGAGACATGAGATCACCTTGCCTCAACCCTTTAGCTCCAAAGAATGGTACTGAAGGTTCTCTATTTATAATTATAGAGTAGTTTATTGTCTTAACATAAGCCAGCACCCACTACTGAAATCTTCTAGGAAATCCAGCTCCACCATCACCCGTTCCAAAAAAATCCATTCCTTAGTGTCATAAGCTTTTGTTAGGTCAATTTTGATCATACATCTTGGAGAAGTGTTCTTCTTCCCTGTATATGCGTTAACAAGCTCATGAGCCAGAATTGTATTGTCTACAATTTTCCTCCCAAGAATGATGCCTGCTTGAGCTTCACTGATGATATTAGCAATTACTTTTTGTTATCTATTTGCTTGCACTTTAAAAATGTTTTATACAGCACAGTGCAACAAGCAATAGGTCTGAAATCCTTTGTTGTTGCTGGATTACTCACTTTATGGATAAGGAATTGCTGTACAATTTATAGCTTTGTACAGTCTGTCAGAGATGAAGAATTCATGAACTGCTTGCACTACCTTATGTTTAGTTACACATCATACCTTTTTGAAGTAGCATGAATTATAGCCATCTACCTTAGGAGCCTTGTCCTCATGAATAGCACATAGACTTCATATATCTCCCCCCTTGAGACTTCTGCAACTAAGCTTAGTTGTTAATCATAAGTGAGCTTGGGCCTGATTTGCATAATTTCTGTATTGATTGCAGGCAATGACTTGGAAGAAAACCCCATCAGACTCTTATAAAAGTTGAAAATTTCCTCTTTGATGCTAGCAGGTGTAGTTAGCTTCCATTCATCCATAGTTGTAATCTCCAGTGTCTGTTTTCTGTGTCTTCTTTCTTTCATAATAGCAGAAAAATACTTAGTGTTAGCATCTCCTAGAGTGATCCATTTTACTCTATACTTTTGCTTCAGTATGCTCTCCTCAATTAAAGACCATTTCTCCAACCCTTGTAGTGTATTCTTTTCTTGTTCCAGTAGGCTGTCGGTGTAATGTTGTTGCATACTTTCCTGCACTATGATGAGCTCCAACCTTACACTTTCAATTCTCTATGTCATGCCCTTATACTCCTCATTGTTAATTCTTTTGAAAAGTGATTTAAGGGCTTTGAGTTTTTTCCAAATGTCCTCTATTTTATCCTCAACTACTATTTTTTCCATAGTTCTCCACCATTGTTTCAAAATTCCCATGAGATGCCCGCACATTAAAGAACCTAAAAGGTGATTTGATATTGAGTCTTACAGACTTTATATTGATCAACATAGGCAAGTGATCAGAAATTAGTGTAGTGTCATACTCAGTACATATATTGCCCAGTTTATCATCCATATGTCATTGCCAAATACCTTGCCAATCCTACGTAGTATCATGTCTGCACCTTGTTGTTTATTTCCACGTCTAATAGTCTCTTTTCCACGGCATCTTATTCAAGAGAAAAGTGTGTATACACTCTGAGAAGTCAGTCATTTCATTCATTGTAACTGGATCTCTATACAAACTATCCTGTGTAGAGCATGGTATTGAAATCAACACTTAATATCCAAGGCTTGGTCATATGAATAGAGATATCATTCAAACTTGTCCATAGAGACTTCCTCTATAGACTAATGTAAAGTATGCTTCAAAACCATCCCTCCGACCCCTAACTAACCAATGCATTCGCTAAGACTCTACTCTGTCAACATCTACACAGTATACTTTAGGATCCCAGGTAAGCCATATTCTTCCATTCACTACACTTTGATAATTATATTGTAGTGCCCAACCTAGTAATATATTTTTGAAAACTCTATTGACACTAGTTTCTTTAACTCTAGTCTCATGTAGACAAGCTATTTTTATGTTATTCTTTAAGTATAGATTTAGCTCCTTCTGCTTGTATATTTTATTAATCCCTCTAACATTCTACATTAACCAGGTCATTGGGCTGGTTTAGAAGGTCCATTATCTGCTATAAGCAATAATTTATGCTTCCCATTCGCATATGATTTCGCTGTTGCATTGCTTACTCTCTGAACAGTAGTTGATAAAGCTGGAAATTCCATGATATAGCTCAACTCAGGGTTTCTCTAGGGTAGCTGGTCCTCTTTATGAATCTCTTTTCTTCTTACCATAGCCAGTGGTAGTTGTTATTGATCAGGAACTTGATGATCATACACCCCTTTAATTGACTTATTTGCTTCCAAGGGCTCAGTAGGCTTTTTTTCTCACCTCAGTAGGCTTCTTTGTTCTCCATTCCCGAATCACTCTTTGAGGTCCCACTGGTTGTGGAGCTGGTTGTGGGGCAGGTTGTGCATTGTCATTTGGTCTCCTTCTCCTTCTAGGTTGTTCAACTTTATGCTGCTCAACCTCAATCTACTTGCAACAATGGCCTATTTTCAAGCACACTTCACAAAAATCTGGGTTACAGTCATACTCTATCGTTTGATCAAATTGCGTCCCATCAAGTTCCCACATAATGACACTAGAGGGAAGTGGTCGAGTAACTCTGATTTCAATTAGCATACGGACATAGGAGATTTTTTTTCTTAGAAGTACACTCATCAACATATAAAGGCCTTCTTATTGCATTTGCAATTCTACTCAAAGATTGACCACCCCAGCAACTCATAGGGAGATTTGGTAGCGCCATCCATAGGGGAATTTCAGTGAGAAATTCCTTTGTAAAGTCGAAGTTCACACTCCATGGTTTTAGAATCAAAGGTTTGTTGTTAACTGTATAGGGACCTGAATACAGGACTTCATGCATGTCATTGATAGACTGAAATTTGACTACGTAGTTGCCCTCTTCATGGTAAAACACTTGTGGTTCTTCCACTTGATTCCATCTCTACTTTACAAACCTATACATGTAGTTATTGGCCAGAGTTTCCCCAATTACATACACAATTAGAGCACATCTCACTTTTAGTATTTCCTTATCAACATCCTCCTTTAGCCCATTCTCAGAACTACGGTTACTTGAAAATAGAGAAGTCCATCCATATGTTGTCCCCTTCTTCTCAATTGTTGGTGTTGGATCTGGTGCAGATTTGCTTGTACTCACTAGGTCTTCAAATTTTCCAGTTGATTTATCCTTGTGGCCGCTTAGATATGGACTAATACTCAAATCTAATCTCTTAGAAGTCACATATATTATAACTTCACTCTCATGTTGTTTCATCATTGCATCATCCAATGGAACAAGAGTCTTTACCATTTAGTCTATTGGAGCTTTATCTGGTTGCATGAAAGCTTCAGTTGGTTGTCACGATCCAAAACCTAACCCGTCATGATAGCGCCTATCTTGGTACTAAGCATGATGATATTTCCAAGGCACTCTCAACATTTAACAGAAACGCATTAAGACATTCAAAATAATCAAAGTTTTGCCATAAAAATGGGATAAACCCAAAACATAAGTGCAAAAAAAATAGCCCGACATCGAGGTGTCACTAAGTCATGAAAATATAAACAATTGGTGTAGAAACAGAGTCTATAACAGTCTATGTCAAAATGCTAATACAGGAAAGAAAAAATAATGTGAAAGGAGAGACAAGGACTGCGAACTTCGGCAGCTACCTCGTAAGTCTCTGATACTTGACCACGCACGAGACCAACATCGACCTTGTCCGAAATTACCTGGATCTGCACATGAAGCCCAGGGAGTAACGTGAGTACATCTAACTCAGTAAGTAACAATAATAAATAAGTAACTGAAGATAGTGACGAGCTACACAATTTTAGTTCATTTTCAATAATTTCAGTAAAGAGTGGACATGCTTTCAAATCTGGCAATTTAAGTCAAATCAGTTTTATACAGCTTCAAGTTCAAGTAAACCAGATATAATATCTTTCAGAAATTTCACAACAATGATAGATAGAAACTGAATGCAACAACAAATGAAAGCAAGTACAGCCTCTTAGGGCAACCGTCACTTAACTCATCTCAACAGCTCGATCACTCAGCTCTCAGCCCTCAGTACTCACACTCAATAGGCACCTGCACTGACTAGGGGTGTACAGACTCAGGAGGGGATCCTTCAGCCCAAGTGTTATCACTGCGACGTACGGCCCGATAAAAAATATATAAATAGCCATACGGATCGTTGTGGCGCGCAACCCGATCCATATACATATATACAACCCTAAGATTTATTGTGGCGTGCAACCCGATCAATATATATACAGCCCTCAGGCTCGTTGCGATATGCAAGCCGATCCATATTTACACACATAGCTCACAGCTCGGCACTCAGGCCCTATCTCAGTCACCAACCTCTCCAGTTCCTCGGGCTCTCAGATATCATATACATCAACCCAAACATAGATAATAACTTTTATCAACAAGGAACAAGAAGAGATGGAGGTATGATAAGCAAGTAAAGCCATGACTGAGTACAAGACAACAACTAGCAGCTAATTCAACAAGTACACGATCTCTGTGGGTCCCAACAGTGACATAATATATCCTAAGCATGATTTCTAGCATGGGTTTCAGTCAAATTTCTATAATACTGAGAGAACCCATAGCTAACAACAAGTTATTCAACTTTACAGTTCCATGGGATGGACCAAGTCACAATCTCCAGGGTGCACACCTATACTTCTGTCACCTAGCATATGTGTCACCTCCAAAATAATCACATAGCATAACGTTCGAGGTTTCATACCCTCAGGATCAGATTTAAAACTGTCACTTATCTCAATCCATGCAAAACACTATTCTAAAATGCTCTTGCCTCGCGAGTTGGCCTCCGAATATCCCAAATTTAGTCACAAGTAGTACAATACAATTAATACAGGCTAAAGGGATAAATTCCACGAGAAAAGTAATAAATTAGAGCCAAAATCTAAAATTGATGTTAAACTCGGCCCACGTCTCAAAATTTGACAAAAGTCACATAACCTGAAATCCCATTGACTCACGAGTATAACCATACCAAATTTATCAAAATCCAACACCATTTGGTCATCCAAAACCCCAAAATTCACTCTTCAAATGCCTAGCCCTAAACCCTCGAATTTCACCTCTAACACTCACCAACTAGGTGCAAGATATGTAGGGAAGCATCATTGTTGAAGATAAATGGTCACAAGGAGCTTACCTCAGTAATTACTTCGAAATCCTTCTAAAACAACCCCTAAATTTGAGCTCAAAGTGATGAAAAATGGTGAAAATTTTCGAAGTCCCGTATTTATAGGTTTTGCCCATGCTTTCTGCATTTGAGGACCCACTTTCACATCTACGACGCCACACTTGCGGGACATCCATCGCAGTTGTGGATTCCACTGAAAATTATGATTCCCGCTTCTATGAGTAGGTGGTCGCACCTGTGTGTGCGTACCTGCGAACCCATGTCCGTTTCTGCGATCCCTTATGCTTCTGCGCTCCAGCTTCTGCATCTGCGGATGCGCAGATGTGGCTCCCCTTCTCGTACCTACACTCAAAGACCAAGTTGACCAAACCGCACCTTCGCCTTCCCTTCCGCACGTTCGAGTCCTCACCTGCGGTCTCCTCGTCGTAGGTGTGAAACACTAGAACACCAGAAAACTTAGCAATTGCCTAGGTCCCAATTTCTATCCGTTTAGCATTCAAAACCCACCTGAGGCCCCTGGGACTTCAACCAAACATACCATCAAGTCCAAAAATACCATACGAACTTAGTCAAATCCTCAAATCACCTCAAACAACATCGAAAACACAAATTACACATGGATTCAAGCCTAATGAACTTTGAAATTTCCAAATTCTACAAACGATGCTGAAATATATCAAATCATGTCCGATTAACCTTAAATTTTGCACATAGTCATAAATGACACCACAAACCTACTTCAACTTCAATCCAATCCGACCCCGATATCAAAAAGTCCGCTCCCGGTCAAACTTTCAAAAAATTTCAACATTCGCCAATTCAAGCCTAATTCTACTACGGACTTCCAAAACATAATCCGGATGCGCTCCTAAGTACAAAATCACGTAATAAAGCTAACGGAACCATCAAAATCCAAATCTGAAGTCGTTTACACGTAAGTCTATATTCGGTCAACTTTTCCAACTTAAGCTTCCAAATAAGAGACTAAGTGTCCCAATTCACTCTGAAATCACTCCGGACCCAAACTAACCCGATAAGTCATAATACAGCTATAAAACACAAAAGAAGCAGAAAATAGGGGGAATGGGGCCTCAACTCTCAAAATGACTAGTCGGTCGTTACATCCTCCCACTCTTAAACAAATGTTCGTCCTCGAACGTGTCTAGAAACATACCTGGAGCCATAAATAGGCATGGATATCTGCTCTGCATCTCCCATTCGGTCTCCCAAATAGCCTCCTCCACGGGCTGACCTCCCCACTACGTTTCACTAAAGCTAATTATTTTGACCTCAACTTTAGAACCTGCCACTGGCTCCACATCATAAGTCAAATCAACATCCAACTGAACCGTGCTGAAATCCAAAAAATGAGATGGATTGCTGATATACTTTCGAAGCATAGAAACATGAAATACTTTATGCACACTCTACAAGCTAGGTGGCAAGGCAAGCTCGTAGGCCACCTCTCCAATTCTCCAAAATACCTCAAAAGGCCCAATGAATCAATGGCTCAGCTTGACCTTTTTCCCGAACCTCATAACACCCTTCATGGGTGAAACCTTCAGCAGAACCTTCTCCCCAACCATGTAAGACACATCGCGGACCTTTTTGTCAGCATAACTCTTCTGCCTCAGCTGCGCTGTGCGAAGCCGCTCTTGAATCAATTTCACCTTGTCCAAAGCATCCTGTACTAAGTCAGTACCCAATAGCCTAGCCTCACCCAGCTCAAACCAACTCACAGAGATCTACACCATCTCCTATATAAAGCCTCATATGGAGCCATCTGAATACTCGATTGATAACAGTTGTTGTAAGCAAACTCCGTGAGCGGCAGAAATTGGTCCCATGAACCACCAAAATCAATGACACAAGCACGTAACATGTCCTCCAATATCTGAATTCTGCACTTGGAATGTCCGTCCATCTGACGGTGAAACGATGTGCTCAACTCAACCTGAGTGCCTAACTCTCGCTGCACGACTCTCCAAAATTGCAATGTAAACTGCGTGCCTCCGTTTAAAATGATGTAAGGTGAACAATCTCTCTGATGTAAATCTTAGCCAACCTATCTGAATAATAAATAGCACCCACTGGAATGAAGTGCGCAGACTTGATCAGCCGATCCACAATCACCCAAACAACATTGAACTTCCTCAAAGTCTATGGGAGCCCAACTACAAAATCCATGGTGATCCGCTCCCACTTCTACCCCGGAATCTTTATCCTCTGAAGCAAGCTACCCGGTCTTTGATGCTCATATTTGTTGAGACACCGAGCAACAAACCCAAATATGTCTTTCTTCATTCTCATCCACCAATATTGTTATCTCAAATCCCGGTGCATCTTCGCGGCACCTGGATGAATGGTATCACGAGCCATGGGCCTCGTCAAGAATCAACTCTTGTAGCCCCTCTACATTGTACACACATATCCGGCTCTACATCCTCAATACCCCATAATCACAAATAGTCACATCTCTGGCATCACTGTGCTAAACCCTGTCCTTGAGGATAAAAAAATGAGGATTATCATATTGGCGCTCTGTAATGCGATCAAATAAGGAAGATCGAGAAACCATACAAGCTAGAAACCAACTGGGATCCAAAATATCCGATCTCACAAACTAGTTGGCCAAGGCCTGAACATGAACTGCAAGGGATCTCTCACCAACAAGAATGAATGAAAGACTACCCATACTCACCACCTTCCTACTCAAGATGTTGACCAACACATTGGCCTTCCCCGTATGATATAGAATAGTAATATCATAATCCTTTAGTAGCTCCAACCATCTCCCCGGCCTCAAATTGAGATACTTCTATTTGAACAAATGTTGGAGGCTATGATGATCAGTAAATACCCCACAAGACACACCATAGAGATAGTGCATCAAAATATTTAATGCACGAATAATGGAAGCAACCTCCAAATCATGAACAGGGTAGTTCTTCTCATGGGGCTTCAATTGGCGCGAAGCATACGCAATCACTCTACCCTCCTACATCAAAAAACACCAATACCAATCCGAGAAGCATCACAATATATTGTATAAGAACCAGAAGCTGATGGTAGAACTAGAACTGGAGTTGTGGACTCATACTGATCCAACCACCTAAAAAGAGTACCTTTTTGGTTCAATTTAGTCAAGGGCGATGCAAGAGACAAGAAACCCTGCACGAACCGATGGTAATAACAGCCAAACCGAGAAAGCTCCCAATCTCTGTAGCTGAGGACGATCTGGGCCAACTCTGAACCACCTCTATCTTCTTTAGATATACCTGAATACCCTCACTGGACACCACGTACCCCAAGAATGCCACTAAAATGAGCCAAAACTCACACTTGGAGAACTTAGCATAAAACTTCTCCTCCCTCAACTGCTACAGCACAACCCACAAATGTTGAGCTTGCTCTTCCTGGATACGAGAGTACACAAGGATATCATCAATGAATACAATAAAAAATGAGTCGAGATAAGGTAAAACACATTGTTCATCAGATCCATGAATGTTGATGGGGCTTTGGCCAGCCCAAAAGACATCACAAGGAACTTATCATGACCAAAACGGGTCCTAAAAGTTATCTTAAGAATATCTAAGTCCCGAATCTTCAACTGTTGGTAGCCTAACCTCAAATGAATCTTGGAGCACACCCTCGCTCCCTGAAGCTAGTCAAATAGATCATCAATACACGGCAAAGGATACTTGTTATTGATTGTGACTTTGTTCAACTACTTATAATCAATGGACATTCTTATAGTGCCATCCTTTTTCTTCAAAAATAGAACCGGTGGACCCTAAGGTGACACATTATGCCTAATAAGCCCCTTCTCAAGGAGTTCCTGAAGCTGCTCCTTTAACTCAGCCGGTGCCATACGATACAGAGGAATAGAAATGGGTAGAGTGCCCGACACCAAATCAATACCAAAGTCAATATCTCTGTCGGGCGGTATGCCTGGCAGGTTTGCAAGAAACACATCCAGAAAATCTCGCGCCACCGGAATAAAAACAATAGTAGGGGTCTCAACACTAACATCCATCACAAAGGCCAAATAAGATAAGCAACCCTTCCTAACCATCCACTAGGCCTTCAAGTATGAAATCACTATACTGGGAACATAGTTTAAAGAGCCTTGCCACTCAATCCATGGCAACCCCGGCATCGCCAGTTTCACAGTCTTAGCGTGACAATCTAGAACAGCATGACATGGAGACAACAGTCCATATCCAAAATCACATCGAAATCTACCATACTAAGCAACAATAGATCAACCCTAGTCTTTAATCCACCAATAGTCACCACACACGACTGATATACACGGTCCATAACAATAGTATCATCCACCAGTATAGATACATGAACAAATGAAATGAGAGACTCACATGGCATATCCAAATAATAAGAAAAATACGATGACACATATGAATAAGTGGAACCATGATCAAATAATATAGAGGCATCCTGTGGCAAACTGAGGCAATACCTGTGATCACTGCATCTAAAGCAATGGAATCTAGATTGGCAGGGAGTGCACAAAACGGGCCTGACCGCTACCCGATCGGCTCCCCCTCTTGGCGACCCCTAGCTGACTGAGCTCCACCCCGAGCTGATTGGGCGGGTGGTGAAGTAACTGGTGCTGAAGTTGTAGGCTGGCTCCTCTACTGAGCTGGACCTCCCACTAGGCAGGGACACTGTCTCTTGATATGACCAAACTCTCCAAACTTGTAGCAACTCCTCAGTGTTGGTGGTGGGGACTAAACGGAGCCCCGAGCACTAGGATAACTAATAGAAAGACTTGGTATAGATGAGCCTTGACCCGATGGAGAACGGGACAAACTTTGAGCTGGAAGGGCACTGAGAGATGAGTAACCCTGCTGAGAATTGTGAAAACATGGCTAGATGATGCACCACAGTGAACTGGACGAGCAATCTGAGCATACCTGTAGGGATGACCCCTGTCGTGGTGGAACTGATCGCCAGAAGGAACACCACCAAAACTACCTGATCCACGAGGCCTATTGGCCTCCCTCTCAACTCGCTCTTGGTGGCGGACCGACTATATCTCCCGAGCAATGTCAACAACCTTCTCAAAAGTAGCACCATACACCCTCTCTAGTCATAAGAACCTGTAGCTAAAATGTGAGGCCATCGACGAACCTCCCGATCCTCTCCCTATCAGCGGGAACTAGCCAAACCGCATGACGGGCCAACTCATAAACCTTCATCTCATACTGTGTCATAGTCATATCATCCTGGCGCAACTGCTCAAACTGTCTATGCAGCTGCTTTCTGCAATACTCCGGCATATACGTCTCTAGAGAGAATAGAGAACTCCTGCCATATAAGTGGCACTGCACCAACCGGCCTACGCCTCTCATAAGCCTCCCACCAGGTGAAGGCAGCCCTGGTGAATAGGGGTGCTTGCCAGTCGGTTCGGTACGATATTTAAACATTTCAGTTTGGTATTATCGGTATTCGATTTCTTAAAGTGCTATACCAATACCATACCTAATTAAATTCGGTATGGTTTGGTTTTTCTCGTTTTGCTTTCAGTTTATTCGGTTCGATAACTTCGGTTTATTCGGTTTGAATACTAACTAGTGCATAGAGTCATAGATGGTAATATTCTTAATTATTGTACTCGAAAGTACAAAACTAAAAATGTTTGTTGACAAAAGTTTTGTCCAAAACCAACAAATACCTACCCAAAGAGAAAAAATTGTACATAAAAGAATAAATTTGATCATTAGAAATGTCTTGTTACTTGCTTAAAGTTAATTGATAAAATAGAGAATAAAGAAAAGTAAAACTTTAGATTTCTTATATATATATATATATATATATATATATATATATATATATATATATATATATATATATATATATATATATATATATATTTTGTTATTTTATTTTAAAATACCAAATAGCATATCTAATACCAATTTTTTTAAAAACTCAAACCAAATACCATTCCGAATACCATAATATCGAATACCAAATACCAAATTTTTTGATTTTGGTATGGTAATTCGGTATTTACTAAATTATGCACAACCTTACTGTGAACTGAACAGTAGTGAACGAGACCCCACTAGTCTCAAGAATACTTGCTATACGGAGAATCCTCTGGCATCTATCCAAGAAATCCTACGCATTCTCCGACTCTGCCTCACTGAAAGATGGAGGCTAAAGTCTACCAAACCTCTCTAGTCTCCACTACTCGTCATTAGTCATAGCAAGAACCACATAGGCTTGAGCAGCTACCACCGGCTAGGCTAGTAGTGCCCTATGTGTCTAGAGTCGCAGCATCACCTACTTTAGTGTGCGGGCGGTGGGAGTCTGAGTACCTCCCCCGGCCTGAGAAGTAGCTATTGCGGGCGGAACAGAGACCGCCTGAGCATGACTGGTGCGTATGGTCAAAATCTGAGCTAAGGCCTCTTGAAGTTCGGGAATCACAATAGGCACAGCTGGTGCCTGAGCTAGTCCCACTGGCACGTCCACGAATGGACCTGATCCTGAACTGGGACAACTGGAGGATCTGCAGGTGCTGCCCTAGCTATGGTACGGCTGCACCCTTGCCTCCACCACGGCCTCTACCGCGACCATAGCCCCTCGCGGCCCTGACTGCTGGTACTTGGGGTTGTCCGTCCTGGCCGGTAGCACGTGTCCTCACCATCTGTGATAGAATATAATAACAGAAGTTTAGTTACTAAAATCAACAGATTCGCATGACAAGAATTCAAGAATATGAAGTTTCCTAAGCGTTTTTCAGCCTCTCGAAGATAAGTACAAACGTCTTTGTACCGATATGCAAGACTCTACTAAACTTGCTCATGACTCTTGAGACCTATGTAGCCTAGGATCTGATACCAACTTGTCACGACCTAAAACCTAACCCATCATGATGGCGCCTATCGTGGTGCTAGGAACCAAGATACTTTCGACATTTAACAGAAAAGCATTAAGACATTTAAAATAACCGAAGTTTTGCCATAAAAATAGGATAAAGCCAAAACATAAGTGCGGAAAAACAGCCCGACATCGGGGTGTCGCTAAGTCATGATCATCTAAAAAACCAGTCTAGAAACAGAATCTACAACAGTCTATGTCAAAATGCCAATACAGAAAATGAGAGACAAGGATTGTGAATGCCGGCATCTACCTCGTAAGTCTCCAATACTCGACCACGCACGAGATCAACGTCCACTATGTTCGGAAATGACCTGGATCTGCACATGTAGTGCAGGGAGTAACATGAGTACATCCAACTCAATAAGTGACAATAATAAATAAGGAACTAAAGATAGTGACGAGCTACACAGTTTAAGTTCATTTTCAGTAATTTCAGTAAAGAGTAGACATGTTTTCAAATTCGGCAGTTTAAGTCAAATCGATTTTATAAAGTTTTAAGTTCAAGTAAACTGAATATAAGATCTTTCAGAAATTTCACAACAATGATAGATATCAATTAAGTGCAATAACAAATGAAAGAAAGTACAGCCTCTCGGGCAACAGTACTCAACTCATCACAACAGCTCGATCACTCAGCTATCAGCCCTCAGTACTTACCCTCAATAGGTACTTATGCTCACTAGGGGTGTACAAACTCCGGAGGAACTCTTTCAGCCCAAGCGCTATATCGCTGCAACGTGCAGCCCGATCCATAATATATAAATAGTCATAAGGCTCGTTGTGCCGCGTAACCCGGTCCATATACATATATACAGCCCTAAGGCTCGTTGAGGCATGAAACCAATCCATATATATATAGCCCTCAGACTTGTTGCGGCGTGCAACCCGATCCGTATTTACAGACATATCTCACTGCTCGGCAATCATGCCCTATCTCATTCGCCAACCTCTTCAGTCTCTCGGGCTCTTAGAAATCATATAAATCAGCCGAAACAGAGATACTAACATGAATCAACATTGAAGAAGAAGAGATGGAGGTATGATAAGCAAGTAAATCCATGAATGAGTACAAGACAACAAATAGTAGCTAATTCAACAAGTCCACGATATCTGCGGGCCCTAAAAATGACATCATATAGCCTAAGAATGATTTCTAGCATGGGTTTCAGTCAAATTTCTATAACACTAAGAGAACCTATAGCTAACAACAAGTTATTCAACTTTACAGTTCCACAAGATGGACCAGTCACAATCCCCACGGTGCATGCATACACGCCCGTCACCTAGCATGTGCGTCACCTAAAGAATAATCACATAGCAAAACATCTGGGGTTTTATATCCTCGAGGATCAGATTTAAAACTGTTACTTACCTCAATCCGAGCAAAACGCTACTCCAAATTGCCCTTGCCTCGAGAATTGGCCTCCGAATGTCCCGAATCCAGCCACAAGTAGTACAATATAATCAATATAGGCTAAAGAGATTAATTCTACAAGAAAAGTACTAGATTAGAGCCAAAATCTAAAATCAGCTTAAACCCGGCCTAGGGCCCACGTCTCGAAATCCGACTAAAGTAACAAAATCAAAAAGCTCATTCACTCACGAGTCTAACCATACCAAATTTATCAAAATCCAACACCATTTGGTCATCCAAAACCCCAAAATTCACTCTCCAAATCTCTAGCCCTAAACCGCCAAATTTCACCTCAAAAACTCACCAATTGGGTGCAAAATCACTATGGAAACATAATTATTGAGGATAAATGAGCACAAGGAGCTTACCTCAGTAATTACTTCGAAATCCTTGTCAAAAATCCCTAAAATCCGAGCTCAAAGTGATGAAAAATATCGAAGTCCCGTATTTATATATTCTGCTCAGGCTTTCCGCATCTGCGATGCCGCACCAGCGGGACATCCATCGCAGGTGCAGATTCCACTTAAAATCACGATTCCCGCTTCTGCGAGCAGGTGGTCGCACCTGCGAACCCATGTCCGCTTCTGCGCTCTAGCTTCGGCATCTGCAGATGCGGCTCCTCTTCTCATATCTGTGCTCACAGACCAAGTTGACCAAACCGCACCTGCGCCTTTCCTTCCACACATACGATTATGCACCCGTGGTCTCGTCACCGCGGGTGTGAAACACCAGAAAACTCAACAATTGTCTAAGTCTCAATTTCAATATGTTATCTATTTGAAATCCGCCAGAGGCCCTCGGGACCTCAACCAAACATACCATCAAGTCCCAAAATATCATACAAACTTAGTCAAATCCTCAAATCACCTCAAACAACATCAAAAATATGAATTACACACGGATTCAAGCCTAATAAACTTTAAAAATTTTAAATTCTACAAACAACGCCGAAACTGATCAAATCACGTCCGATTGACCTCAAATTTGGCACACAAGTCATAAATGATACCACGAACTTATTCCAACTTCCAGAAATCCAATACGACCTTGATATAAAAAAGTCCATTCCCGGTCATACTTTCCAAAATTCCAACTTTCACCAATTCAAGTCTAATTCTACTATGGACCTCCAAAATACAATCCGGGCGCGCTTCTATGTCCAAAATCATCTAAAAGAACCATCAAAATCCAAATATGAGGTTGTTTACATGTAAGTCAACATCCGGTCAACTTTTTCAACTTAAGCTTCCAATTAGAGACTAAGTGTATCAATTCACTTCGAAATTACTTCGGACCCGAACCAACTAACACGATAAGTCATAATACAGATGTAAAACACAAAAGAAGCAGAAAATGGGGGGAATAAGACTAGAACTCTTGAAATGACCAGCCGGATTGTTAAATTGGTTTACCAATACCAACTAATGTTGCAATCTAGGTCTTCCGCGAGCTCGTCCTCTTCCCCGAGCCATGAACCACGGTGGGCGTACGTTTGACTAGCGTGCGTCGGAGGGCATGAGACCTAGAGAGAGAAAGCAAAATTTTTGTTAGACGTTTTTCATGAGGAGCTTCTTCTGGTCTAATTTTTACTTTATTCGCCCAAGTTTACTTACATTATATAAAAAATAAGTGTCTATTTTTACTTGTTCTGTTTGAAAAATTAATTTATAATTTACCATATTATACATATTTTATCCTTCTTATTAAGTACTACTTGTTTTCAATTTATTTTCTAACATATAATAAATAGAGGCTGACCTTTACTATATTGAGAGGGATCACCGATACCCATAAAATTTTGCAAAAATTTCATGTAAGCATATATATATGTCTTTAAAAAATAAGGATATATTAGTAGTGGCACCCAACGGGAGACCCATCTTATAGGAAGGGATATCAATTGAACCCGCTTCGACATAAAAAATATTATTTGTACTTGTAAATTTTATTAGGAAAAAACATAAAACATGTAATTTTATTATTTATCGATTTAAAGACTCAAAATTTTACAAGTTCTAAAATTATGAGTTCAGAGGTTTATGTGTTTGGAAGTTTATGGGTTGAGAAATTATAAAATTTACGGGTTCGAAAATACGCGGTTTTTGCGTCAAAAAGTAAAATATTACATTAGTTTCTTTAGATTGTGTCAATTTTTAGAGACTTCGAGAAGGGGTGGGGGAGGGGTGAGGATAGTTGTATAAAAAATATTTTCCTAAAAAAAACTATTTTCTACTCTCTAACCAAACAATAGAAAATATTTTCCGAAAAATATTTTCCACTTACCAACCAAACAAGAGAAAATAAGTGATAAAACCACTCATTTTCCATGAAAACATTTTCTAGGAAAACATTTTCTAGGAAAACATTTCCTTCGTACCAAACACACCCTAAAATTCTCATCGCTCCGTTACCATTTTATATGTCCTCCAACCAAATGTGGCGACTAAGATCGTTACTTGTTGTAACATCCTCTTTAATCACTAAAAGAAAATACTTATTTTTCGTCGTTAGAGAGAATAAATTGATGCACAGATTCAGGCACACTATAACTCTACAATTTTCCATCTATTCACTCTGATTCTCTCTTTGGCTTCTCTCTGCATTTTTTTCTTGCTTCAGTACTTCCAGTGAGTTTTTAAATTCTTGTGGTTTTTCTGGATCTCCACTTTCTATGCTCAGAATTCTTTCATAAATTTTGTTTTTCCTATATTTGAATTATTTTCAGCTCCTTGAACAATGTATAATTAATTACAAAGAGTACCAAAAGCTACAACAACAACAATAATGACATACCCAGCGAGGGAGGTAGTGTATACAGAGATATTATCTCTACCTAATGAATGTAGAAAAGCTATTTCATACTGATACCTGCGATGCAAATATGATTTGTTTAACACTAGAAATCAAAGCACTTGCAAACATATATAAATTGAGACGTCATTGTGTAATAAGTATGGTTTAAATCAGCATGTGAATTTGACATGAGTGTAAGCACAATGTGCAAATGTGTGTGCAAGTATTTACTAACTTTTTCAACAACCTATGAGACACAACAGAGATATTAAGTTTTAGATTCACCTTTAACTAAATCAAAATTTGAGTAGAATTGTTTAAACGAAAGCCAGTTAAGAGTTTGGAATGTTTCTGAGTTTTTAACTTAATCATAATATGTCCACTTCCTCTTCTAAATGACATCGCAAATAGGAAATAGCAAAGTAGAGGCATATCATTAAATAATCAGAATTTAAAAATACATGCCAAAATTTGCTAAAATGCCCTGAAGCCACATGGGTTCAAGCTGTTCACATTAGAAGTCGGCAGGATCATTGTATAGGTCAAATTTGGTCCTCAACGTCTCTACGCCGATGGATACGCCCAGCGAGTATATATCAACTAAAGCAAGGGTACGACTTGGACGTGGGGACAAAGGCGACGTCGTTTAGAACTCAGCGTCTTCACTAAGATGACGCTACCTACTTTTGTACCTTTATGATTATTTCGAGGAAGGTCTCCTACTATATAAAGGAGACATTCACATTGTAACAGGGGCATCATTATTATTCTCGAGTAATACAACTCTCTGATTCTCTCCTACTCTCTCTCTATCTCTATCTCTAACGAATACTTTCTCTCGAGTTATATTGTCGTTTTGCACTATCAGATCTACAATAACAGCTTCATTTTTCATCTCAAGGTCTTATTGTATTTGATTACGATTTTACCCTCATTTACTTTTGATTGTTTTTAAGCTTACAAAGTTTATTGATAACTTTTGAGCCAAACAATTTGGCGCCGTCTGTGGGGATTTCGAGAATCAAAATCATAGTATCCACCTAGAGAACAACCAACTACCATTCTCTACACCACACAAAAACAAAAGATGGCCAAAAACAACACAAGAATGAAAACAATAGTGGGTGTTACAACCAATCTCTTTGGTCCTCTCAACGAGGCCGGTGACGAGGGCATCTTGAATGCAACCCCTAGCATCACACCAGGTGCAGAAATCTCACCTTCCCCATCCGAAGATCTGACGATCTTGCATGAAAAAGGAGCTTCCATATCTACGGTTAAGGAAGCACCCTCGGTTGTCAAAAAGCTACTGGAAGAATGGCTAACAAGTACTCTAAGTGGCTTGGTTGAGAAGTCACCGCAAAGTAACATCAGGTGTATATATACCAACGGTAGGCATCACAGCTGCCATGGGTGGACCTGAGCTTGTACGAGCAAATAACAAGCCCATCGAGGCACAGACCAACGATGGTATGCTAACAGCCATCCTAAAGAAGATGGAAGAAATGGAGAATGAAAACAAGGCGCTTCGTGACCAAATAAAAGAACATCAGGAGAAGGTAGACAAGATCCCCGGTGCTCCCAAGTTGCTACCAAAACGCGACGTGGGGAGGTTCGTTGAACAACCATGCACCAAAGAAGTTGCCCCTCACTCTATCCCAAAATCCTTCAAGATGCCACCCTACTTGAGGGTATATGACGGAACCACAAATCCCGAGGATCATTTGATCCACTATGTCACTGCTGTGAAGGGCAACGACCTATCGAAAGAATAGGTACCATCGGTGCTGCTAAAGAAGTTTGGTGAGACTTTGACAGGAGGGCCCCTAACGTGGTACTCTTAGCTACCAGCTAAGGTGATATCAACATTCGAGGAAATGGCAGATAAGTTCATCATCGCCCATGCAGGTGCAAAGAAAGTGGAAGCAAAGGTCAACGACATCTTCGCCGTCAGGCAAACCGTAGGGGAGGGACTCAGGGACTTCCTAGCCAGGTTTAACAGGGTAAGGATGAGTCCGCCAAACGTATCAGAAGGTATGGCAGTCGTCGCTTTCCAGAATGGGCTAAACAGGGACGGTTCGAGGGCAACTAAGAAGCTACTAAGCCGCCTCATGAAATATCCCCCTACCACATGGGAGGAAATCCACAACGCCTATTGTGCTGAGGTACGAGCGGACGAGGACGAGGACGATCTTAATGGGCCGACCCAACGACTAACAACGATACACTCAGAAATAAGGAGGGATCGACGTAATGAGGGACGGCGATAACAACTCCCACGCTTCAACAAAGATCGACAACAGCCATATATCAGATCCTCCCATCCACCACCAAGGCATACAGACGTGCTACAACGACATGTCATCCCACTCAGAAACGAAAGAGGTACGCTTCCTTTATTATCCGCCCATAACTTTTGTGTGTCTCCATCAGAAATAGTGTACGCACTGGAGAAGCTGGGCACCAAAGTGCAGTGACCGCAGAAGATGAAATCAGACCCTACCATAAGGAAATCTAACGTCCTATGCCATAAGGAACGGGGACACAAAATCGAAGACTGCATAGGCCTACGGTAAGAGGTAGTCAAGATGCTGAACCAGGGTTACCTGAGGGAATTACTCAGTGACAAAGGAAAAATCAACTTGGCACGCGGACGGGAACAACTCCACGGGCCGCCGAAGCTGCCCTCCCCAGCACGAACGATAAACATGATCGTCGGAGGCAGCGATGACTTAGCAATCAATCACGTCAAGTTCACCACCACGCACAAACTAAAGCGGACCATCTCCCACGAACGGTATGACGACTTCGAAGATAGTATCACCTTCGATAAGTCCGATGCCGATGATTTGTCTTTCCCTTATTACGATGCTTTAGTTATCACTTTACGTATCGCTGATACGGATGTTAAAAGAATCATGGTTGACGACGGAAGTGGCGCCTGTATTATCCATCCGAGGGTCCTCGTACAAATGGGACTTGAGGATAAGATAATACCGCATTGCATAACACTAACTGGTTTTAAGAATGCAGTGGAACGGACATCCGGAGAAATATCACTGCCCGTTTTAGCAGGAGGCGTCACGCTGGAAACAACTTTCCACGTGATAAACCAGGAAACGACGTACAATGCCATCATAGGACGCCCATGGATACATGCCATGCGAGTGGTCCCTTCAAGCTTTTACCATGTGATCAAATTCCCTACCCCATGGGGAGTATTCAGCATTCGAGGCGAGCCACGCACCGCACAGGAATGCTACAAAATAGCTCAAGATTGCACCCACACCAAACAGCTAAAGGGGGCGAGTGCAGAGGCATAGTAATCAGCTGTGTCGGGGACTAAGGTCAACCCGACAACAGATGCCATTAGAGACACCGACATCGTGGAGGCCTGTAAAGCAACGGTCGAAGATCTCGACCCAGTCCAATTGATCGACACCGACCTCACGAAGAAAGCCTACATCGGGCACGTCCTCGCCAACCCAAGTAAGTATCGTGAATTCCTAGCTAACCATGCAGATTTATTTGCTTTTTCCCATTCAGATATGCCAGGAATCCCGCGAGACATCGCCACCCACAAGTTGAATGTCAATCTGTTACATCCACCCGTGCGACAGATGAGAAGGAAATTCAACGCCGTTATCAATGAAGTGGTCAGTGAGGAAGTAGACAAGTTACTGGCCAACGGTTCCATCAAAGAATCGAAGTACCCCCAGTAGGTCGCCAATGTCATCATGGTTAAAAAGAAAAACGGGAAGTGGAGAATGTGTGTGGATTTCACCGATCTGAACAAGGCATACCCAAAGGATTCATTCCCGCTACCCCACATCGCCCAATTGATCGACGCCACCACAGGACATGAACTGTTGAGCTTCTTAGATGCCTACTCCGGCTACAATCAAATCATGATGGCCGGGGAGGACCAGGAGAAAATGACTTTCATCACCCACCAAGGGACATATTGCTACAAGGTAATGCCTTTCGGGCTCAAAAATACAAGGGCTACGTACCAAAGACTGGTCACCAAAATGTTCAAAGAGCAGCTCGGTAAGACCATGGAAGTCTATATTAACGATATGCTGGTGAAGTCAACAAGGAAAGAAGACCTCATCGACCATCTGAAAGAAGCCTTCAGGATATTGAGAAGGTACGGGATGAAGCTGAACCCCGAGAAATGCGCCTTCGGTGTGGTCTCAGGAAAATTCTTAGGATTTCTCGTATCACAACGAGGCATCGAGGTCAACCCAGATCAGATCAAGGCGATAGACGCAATACCTGAGATTTTGAACAGCAAAAAATATGTACAAAAGCTAACGGGGCGAATAGCCGCCTTATCCAGGTTCATCTAACGATCCTCCGACAGGTGCCATAAATTTTTCAATGTGTTGAGAAAGGACAATGGGTTACAGTGGATCGAGGAATGCATCAAAGCCTTGAGAAAATTGAAAGAATACCTATCTTCGCCACCACTGCTCGCCAAAGCAAGTCCAGGCGAGCCCTTGCTGGTGTATCTGGCCGTATTCGAGGTCGCCGTCAGCGCAGTCTTGGTTCGCAAAAACGAAGGTACGCAATCTCCTATTTACTATATTAGCAAAACCTTAGTGGACGCCAAAACACGGTATCCACATCTTGAAAAGTTAGCTCTGGGATTGGTCACAGCTTCACGGAAGCTCCAACCCTATTTTCAGTGCCACCCCATAAAAGTAGTAACGACCTTCCTCTTGAGAAGCGTCCTACATAAGCCTGAATTATCAGGCAGGCTCGCCAGATGGGCCATAGAGCTCAGCGAGCACGATATCTCATATCACCCAAGAAATGTCATCAAGTCGCAAGTACTTGCCGACTTTGTAGCCGATTTCAGCGTAGAGATACTGCCAGAGGCGGAACTAGAGGCACGACATGCCCCCTCCAACACCGACCTATGGACTCTTTACACTGACGGCGCCGCTAACATCTCGGGATCGGGATCGGGACCGGGACTCGTTATCAAGGTCCCCATGGGCAAAATAATTTGCCAGTCCATACGATGGCCCCGAAATGACTAACAACGAGGTCGAGTACGAGGCTGTTATTGCAGGTATAAAACTAGCCATCAAATATGGGGCTCGACGACTCGTTCTCCATTGCGACTCCTAACTCGTAGTGAACCAGGTCACTGGGACTTACCAAATCAAGGAGCAGAGATTGAAAAAATACTAGTCAGAAATCCACAGAGTAATGACTGAGTTCGACGAGTGCCGCTTCGAACAAATTCCGAGGGCACAGAACGTTGAAGCAGACGGTTTAGCAAAATTGGCCGCAACCACTAAAAACTTCAACAAAGAAAGCGTGGTCACCCTCCTCCATTCAGCCATTGATCATACTGAGGTACTCTCTTTAAATTTGACTTGGGACTGACGCAACCAATTTGTATCCTATCTGCAGGATGGGACACTCCCACTCGACAAAAAGGAAGTAAAGAAGCTCTGCATACAGGCCGCCCGGTATTGCCTGATAAGCCACGAGCTCTACAAAAGGACGTTTGGCGGACCCCTGGCCAAGTGCCTAGGGCCGCACCAAACGAGGCTAATACTCGAAGAGGTACATGAGGGTCACTGCGGCGCCCACACAGGTAACCGTGCCCTCGTGCGCTGCATAATACGTGCCGGCTATTATTGGCCCACTATAAAGAAAGAGGCAGCGGAATACGTTCACCGATACGAACAATGCCAAAAGTATGCCCCCTTGATACACCAACCAGGAGAAGCCCTCCACTCAGTCACTTCCCCATGGCCTTTCATCAAATGGGGAATGGACATAGTCGGTCCCCTACCAGCGAAACGAGGAAAGGTACGATTTCTATTAGTTTTAACTGACTATTTCTCCAAGCGGGCGGAAGCAGGTGTGTACGCCCAAATACGCGAACAGGAAGTCATTGCCTTTATATGGAAGAATATCATCTGTTATTTAGACATCCCCAAGGAAATCAGCTGCGACAACGGATGACAGTTCATCGGCCAGAAGATAACAGAGTTCTTCGACAAATGGCATATTAAGCGAATACTCTCCACGCCATATCACCCCGCCACCAACGGCCAAGCAGCGTCTTCCAACAAAACAATACTAAACATACTGAAAAAGAAACTCGAGGAAGCTAAAGGGCTATGGCCCGAGCTACTACCAAAAGTGTTGTGGGCACACCAGACCACACCCAAATCCTGCACAGGAGAAACACCGTACTCACTGGTGTACGGAACCGACGCGGTCATACTAGTCGAAGTCAGCGAACCAAGCTTGAGGTATTCACATACCAGCGGAGCAGAGAACGACATAAACAGACTTCAAGACCTCGATGAGGCCGAGGAAAGAAGAGAAATGGCCTACACAAGAATGGTGGCTCAGAAACAACAAGTCGAAAGATACTATAACAAGAGAGCCAAAATAAGACCACTCAAAGTGAGATACTACGTTCTCAATGCCAAAACATTGGCATCAAAAGACCCAAGCGAAGGAAAACTGGGCACCAACTGGGACGGACCCTACAAAATCACAACAGCAGCAGCAAGTAAAGGAGCATTCCAATTAGAAACAATAGAAGGAAAAACGCTCCAAAACAATTAGAACATCGCCCACCTCAAGTATTTCCATTTCTGAGAGGCGTCTCCCGAGTCGCGCTCTTTTTCCCTTACCCGAGTTTTGTCCCAATTCGGTTTTCTCGGGAAGGTTTTTAACGAGGTGGTAGAGGGGACACCTAGAGATATTTGCGGAACAAGTTTATCATACTAGCCACTCCATACGCTCTCCTGACTGACATGACAAAGGGACTGGACTAGCATGATCTCCAGTGTGCAAACGGCTAAGGCCATCTCCAATTTGTAAACGGCTAAGGCCATCTCCAGTGTGCAAACGGTTAAGGCCATCTCCAATGTGTAAACGGCTAAGGCCATCTCCAATGTGTGAACAGCTAAGGCCATCTCCAATGTGTAAACGGCTAAGGCCATCTCCAATGTGTAAACGGCTAAGGCCATCTCCAGTGTGCAAATAGCTAAGGCCATCTCCAATGTGCAAACGGCTAAGGCCATCTCCATTGTGCAAACGGCTAAGGCTATCTCCAGTGTGCAAACGGCTAAGGCCATCTCCAGCGTGCAAAAGGCTAAGGCCATCTCCAATGTGCAAACGGCTAAGGCCATTGTCGTCAATAAGTCGACCCAGCTCGACTACGACAAGAAATTAATTCGACGACAGTCAAAGTTGTCACACCTCCTTTTTCACTACACCCGTAGGGGCATAAAGGAGTTTTTCCAATTAAAGGACAATCGGCACGGGATTTATTAAGATTTCAGAGTCGCCACTTGGGAGATTAATGGTGTCCCAAGTCACCGGTTGAATCCCGAACCGAGGAAAATATGACTCTGTTAACAGTCCGCGAACCAGAAGTCTGAGTAAGGAATTCTATTAACCCGGGAGAAGGTTAGGCATTCCCGGGTTCTGTGGTTCTAGCACGGTCGCTCAACAGTTGTGTTTGGATTTTATCTAATTTCAGAACATGTTTTAGCTTATGTGCCTTTTTTAATTTTTTATCGCTTTTATTATTATTATTTTTAACAAGAATTGCAACGTCGCAAAAACGCGTCTGAAACCACATCACATCAATGCACCTGTGGTTGTTGGGTCACATAAATATGCACCCGAATTTAAGAAGGTAGTATTATTAACTAATGTGCCTAAAGAGACTAACGCGTTATTATCTTTTGGGAAAGCCGTGAAACTCGCTAAACGGCCTATCCCGAATTCTAAGTTTTTGAATAAGCATTTAATGAGGGCCCCGCAATTTGTGTATTTTTATTTGGCGAGGCTCGTCTCGGTTATTATTTTTAAAAGGGCAAACTTAAAGTAATATATAATTTTCTACCTAATTTGTCTCTAAAATAAAGGAAAGACCCTAATTAATTAATTTGGGCTTGGATGCAGCCCATGTAAAAACCATAGTCGAGATATGCATCAAAAGGGGCCAGTCACAAGCTTGGCCCAGGCCTGCACGAATACACCAATCGAGCATGCACCTGGGCCTTTCATTAGGGCGTTGAAGCCTCCATGGACTGAAACTAGGTTGTCCAGTATTGGGTAAACTGAGCCCAGATTTCGATTCAATTAATCCAAACATCACTAAATTTCGTTCAAGTTATATCAAGTGTATTCACAATTTGTGACAAGGAAAGATAACATGCATTTACTCAAATTAACCTGATACTACTTGTTTTGATTTCAGAATCACAAACGTTGGAATTAAGCTGAGATTTTTGAAGATAACATAAATGCAAATATATATATATTAGCCTCACAGTTGATTCCAAACTCTGACAGCTTCAATTCACTTTTAACTTTCCTTTTCTTTCAATCAATGCAATACTACTTTATTTAATAATTAATGTAAGAATTAACAGCCCAAATTACTAAACCTTTAAACAATTTCCTGTTTCCATTCGCTATTTCAAACTCCAAATCTAGCCAAAGTAAGACTAACTGAATTCCTATTTATCCCAACTTATCAGTCTAGATCGCAACATTAATCCTACTAAACTAACTAAATTTCCTCTTGATAATAAACCTATTAGTTTATTGAGCTACTGATCATATGGTTGCATTAATATTCAAGGGCTTCACAGAGGTAACACTGGACAGATTAGCAGCTATTTTAGTTTATCAAGATCTAATTAGTGAGCAGGCCCAGACTGATGTTTATGCTCAGATTTCAACAACTAACACAGGAAATCAAACTACAACATATTAGAAGAACAAATTTTAGTTCAATGTTAACATTACAATACAAATCATGCAGTTCACATCAGTTGTCAATAGTTCTAATTAAACAAGTCATGGTCTAATACAACATCCAACAAGTTAAAACTAAACAACTACAACATTTAACTGAATATAACTACAAATATTCAAACGAGCTTAGATCTGGAATAAGACTTCATTTCACTCCAATTTGAAGTTACATCAGGGGATATTCAAAGCATGTACCTAGATATGAAAATATAATGAAGAAGAAGAGATAAGCAGCAGGAATTAACTATCAGCAACAGCAGAAATCAGTAATAACCAGTTTAGCAATAACCAATAAAGCCTAGTAGACACTCGAACTTCGAATGAAACAAGGAAAACAACCAAAATAACTTGAATAACCCAAATAGACTCGAGAAACTGAGCTTAGAAGCTTCAGCAGACCCTCAGCGCTTAGAAATACCAATAACAACTTGAATAAAACCCCAAACTACTTGCAAATGTTTTTAAAACTCGATCACTAAATAGAAATCAAGAGATCTGAGCTAATTCTGATCTTAAAATGAGACAGCCAGCCGAGTTAAGAGCTAGAATCTAAAAATTTATCAACGTAACAGTTTTTTTTTTGATTTTTTGGAAATTTTCTATTGTTTTTGGGTTTTCTTTTGAAGAAATCTAAAATCTAAAGGAATTTGGATATGAAAGTTGAATTTTTAGATCTGTGAGCTTGAGGAGTACTTAGGGGGGAATTTTTAGGCTCCAAACCTGTTCTTCAAGGTAAAGGGCATGCCCTTTTATAGGCACAAAAGGTGCAGCCTCAGATTTCAATTTTAAAACATTAGCCCCTATGTTATTTTCAGTTTTAGTCTCTTATTTTTTGACTTGTGTCACAAGTTAATACCCCACCATTACTGAAACCTACACTTGAGCCCTATTCTAGAAGATCCTAGTGAATTCTACTCTAATCTACAGCCCACATGTCCAATTTCAATTACCCAAATACCCCTGATTACCCCCTGAAACTACTAAACTAACTGATTCTAATCTATTACCTAAAACTAATTAACCTATTAATGAATACTGAAATGAAGAACAGTTAAAACCAAACCTAATTAAACTACCAAAATAGTATTCAATCGGCCAAAAACAAACAGTGTTCAACACACAATTAAACTAAAATCTGAAAAGGAACCAAAACCCAATTATAAAGTTAACCCAATACTACACTACTTATCAAAATTGCCAAAACAACCATTGAGCCGACGTCAAACTAAATGAAAATACAACTTAAACTAATCAATTTGACTGATCAAAATTAAACCAATACCCGACAATTAAATAAACAAAACAAAAATAAAAATTAAACTAATACGAATCAATTAACTAAACCAATGATAGCTAATCCGAAGAATTAAATGACCTAGGTCTAAAATTCAAATCAAACTGGGCTCGAACTTAAACAATTGCATCACAGATACTCAAACACATAGAAAAAGAAAACAAGAAAGAAAGAAATTAAAAAAAGAACTCACCGAATTAAATCTTCAAATGAACTAACCTCAAACCTGATTTTTAATTAATGTTGCATGTCTATTTCGCCTGAAATGGACATGTAACACTAAATCAAAATTAGCCGAGCACTTGAACCTCAAAACAGACCGAGCTCCTAAAAAACCCTAGATCCAAAAATCACCAAGTTCTATAGAGATTTGAGAGGTTTTGGGTAGGGATTAGTGATGAGGGAGGGAAGGTGAGTATATGGTGTGATTTTGGTCGGGTTTGGAATAAGTAGCGATTTGACCGGAATTTTCGAATTAATATTCGAGAAGATGGGTTGTGATTCGAGGGGGATGGTTATGGGGTTGGAAGGAAGAGGGGAAGATGAGTTTGTGGTGAAATTTTGGGGCCATTTGGAGCTTCGCTGCCGCCGCCGGCGATTTTCGGCTGGCGGCGTTAGGGTGGAGGGTGACGGAGGGAGATGAGGTACGAGGAAGATGAATAATTGTCTCTAGGGTTAGAAATGGATTCGGACAGTTATATTAAAATGTAACAACCAATGGTGACTGTTGGATTGAAGGAAATCGGTGGCTCGGATTGTGTGACACCAAAACGGCGTTGTTTGGTGGGGCGGGGGATGGACCGGGTTGAGGGTTCGATTGGACCTAGATTGGGGGAAAAAAATGCCTAGGCTTGGTATTACATGCATCAATGTCCCAACAATGGGTCTTCAATTAAGACCACTCTTTTTATTGTTTTTTCTTTTATTTCTTTTTATTTACTTTGTTTTCATTTTTGTATTTTATATATATTTTTTATTTTTTCTGATTTTATAAAAATGCAAGAATAAAAATAAAGCCCTAATATATTTTAAAGTTAAACTTATTAACTCCTAAAATTTTTTAAAACCATTTCATGACGTATTCATAATTAAACATTTAAAAATAAAAAAATAAATTATTTTTGTTATTTTCTTCATATTTTATTCTAAAATAAATTAACCCCTAATTAATCCTAAAAATATAAAATTACATCTTAAATGAAAATACATTTTTTTGTATTTTTCATATGACTAAAAATGCACAAATTAAATGCAATAATTACCGGAAAATAAAACAAAAATTCAGAAAAAAATTGTAAAATAATAAAGAAATTATTTTGTTTGAATTTTTGGGAATAATTCATATATAGGCCAAAAATTACATGCGCACAGCTGCCCCTCTTTGCTTAGTGACATGAAAAGTTTTCGGGCAAAGATAAGTGAGCAAAAACGAGCGATTTTTGCCCGTTTGAATATTTTGTGTGAAGCATTTTTGAAAAGTTTGACTGCACCCTATTTCAGAAGTTGCGTACATATCTTGGGCTAAACAGGAATCAGGTCAGTGTAGTTCGGGAAGGTTTGGTAGCTGGGACTACCAGGTGCTGTGATTTCACTATTGTTGTTGCTGCTACTGCTCGCTGACCTCCTTATTACACCGTGTTAAAATAAAAAAAGCTAGCCTAAGATATGATTTATGAATTACAAAAAGATCCTATCTATGTCTTCAAACTTGCTCTTGTGTTGCCTTGAACTTGTATTCTTTTATTGCATTAATTGGAGATGTTTTGCCATTCCTCCGAGTGATGCTTGACTGCTGAAATTTGAAATATGTGCCTCTATTCTCCAGGCGGGCTCCTGATTGCTGACGCTTGAAAAGTATTCCCTTGTTCTCTAAGTGGGCTCCCAACTGCGATGCTTGAAAAGTATTCTCTTGTTCTCCAGGTGGGCTCCTGACTACAACAAAATAAACAAACAAAGATTATTTTCTGCCCCAGTTTGATGGTTGGGCACATCATGTTATCCAACATTACAAATTTAAAAGCTAAAATTTGAACTGTACTTTCCTTGTTCTCCAGGTGGGCGCCTGACTGCTGAAACTTGAAAAGTATTCCCTTGTTCTCCAGGTGGGCTCCTAACTGCAACAAAATAGACAAATAAAGAAAATTTTCTGCCCCAGTTTGGTAACTGGGTACAACATGTTATCAGATATTAAAAATTAAAGGCTAAAATTGAATTGTACTTCCCTTGTTCTCCAGGTGGGTGCCTGATTGCTGAAGCTTGAAAAGTATTCCCTTGTTCTCCAGGTGGGCGCCTGACTGTTGAACTTGAAAAGTATTCCCTTGTTCTCCAGGTGGGCTCCTGACTGCAACAAAATAGACAAACAAAGAAAATTTTCTGCCCCAGTTTGGTAATTGGGTACAGTATGTTATCAAATATTAAAAATTAAAGGCTAAAATTAAATTGTACTTCCCTTGTTCTCCAGGTGGGCGCCTGATACTGAAACTTGAAATGTATTCCCTTATTATCCAGGTGGGCTCCTGATTGCTGAACTTGAAATGTATTCCCTTGTTCTCCAGGTGGGCTCCTGATTGCTGAACTTGAAATGTATTCCCTTGTTCTCCAGGTGGGCTCCTGACTGCAACAAAATAGACAAACAAAGAAGATTTTCTGTCCCAGTTTGGTAACTGGTTACAACATGTTATCAAATATTACAAATTAAAAACTAAAATTGAATTGTACTTCCCTTGTTCTCCAGGTGGGCGCCTGACTGCTGAACTTGAAAAGTATTCCCTTGTTCTCCAGGTGGGCTTCTGAATGCAACAAAATAGACAAACAAAGAAAATTTTCTGCCCCAGTTTGGTATCTAGGTATAGCATGTTACCAAATATTAAAAATTAAAGGCTAAAATTGAATTGTACTTCCCTTGTTCTCCAGATGGGTGCCTGATTGCTGAAGCTTGAAAAGTATTCCCTTGTTCTCCAGGTGGGTGCCTGACTGTTGAACTTGAAATGTATTATCTTGTTCTCCAGGTGGGTGCCTGATTGCTGAACTTGAAAAGTATTCCTTTGTTCTCCAGGTGGGCTCCTGACTGCAACAAAATAGACAAACAAAGAAAATTTTCTGCCCCAGTTTGGTGGCTGGGCAAACATGCGAGTTGTTACTTAAGCTATTGATACGATGGTGAGAGTAAAACTAAAGACTTGGTTGGCATGTACGCCCCTTGTGAGTAAAACTATTTAACTAAGATTTTTATCCTAGGAGAAAATTCATCAGACTAGGTTTCTGTTATTATCTTTCATCAGACAAAAAATGTGAAAAGCAATGGCAGCATTTTATGCATACTAGCAAGATAGGCAAGGGCAAAGATTTGATAAACTTCCCTTTTGTCGGCTTTCCTCTTCTTCCTTTTCTTCCTTTCATTTCCTTCCTATTATTGCACCAACTTTCTTGCACTGCTTTTGTTCCTGTTTCAAACAAAGAAAACCTGTGAATTTAAAATGGCGTGGTTGGTTTATGGTCTTGAACTTTGAGGGCGGCTGCCCCTTCGCTTCCCAAGAAGATTGATGTCCACTGGAAGACCTTGCTTGTTTCCAGATTATACCTCTTTCTCTGTCATCTTCATCACATAAAATTCCTCCTCCGTTCGGACCTGATATCCTCTATTTGTTGTATTTCATGGATTGACATCTCCCCCACTTTTATTGCGCCTTCACTCGTCATGATAACTGATTCCCTTCGAAGATCTTGCTTGTTTATTGGACTAACCACTTCCCAGGACATACCTCTTTTCGTCTAAACCCAATACCCTCTGTCTGTTGCACCGCTCATGCCGACATTTGCCAAACCTTTGTGTTTCGCATGGTCCATAAAGCATGTTGATTGTTACCATCTTCAGTGTGCATGTTGCTCTTTCTTGATCTAAACCACCGGCCCTGGCCTTAGGGTCTATCACCTTTGATTTCTGTTTTGCTTGTCACTGTTCTACCATCCTTTTGTCAATCCAACCACAGTCAATATCTTTGATCCATTCACCAAACCCCTTCCATCTTGTTGCATTGTTCATTTATTGATACGTACAAAACCCCATTCTTGTATTTCACATGAATCCCAAAGTATGTTGTTTGGGGCCAACTCATTGGGCCTGCTGTTTTCTCCTGACTTGCCACCTTGATGTTTTCTCCTGATCCTGTTTTGTTTAATTGGAAAGCTTGGTGGCATATTTTAAAGTCATTTCTCACTTGTTTTGAACAACCAACCCAGGAAGAGGGAGCAAAACAAGGTGGGAGAAATAGAGTAAAGGATAATAGAAAGAGACGATTCCTAACAAGAAACCTACAGAGTGGCAAACCATCAGATGTGGATAACGACTCTAATGACCTCGACATATATCGATGGCCTATTCTGTTTAGCAAATCTAATGTTCAGCTCTCGTTGTACTTTTTGCCGGGAAACATGGGCTTCAACACTCTGCTTACCCGATCTGATTCACAAACCTTATTCGACTTGTAGTGCCCGAAGGGTTTTCACCATCAAGCCTCTCTCATTTTAATTTTCTATCGCCTCACCATCGCCTTATGGTGCCCGTGAAGGTTTTCACCAATAAGACTCTCTCATTTTGATTTCTCTCATCTTTCATTGCCTTGGGGTATCCGCGAAGGATTTCATCAACAAGACTCTCTCATTTTCATCATTTTTCTTATTGCACCGGAGAGTTTGCTTCTTGTACCAGAGTGTTTGCTTCTTGTACCGGAGTGTGGCCTCTGACATGATTCACCTCTACTTGCTTGACTCGGCATTTCTTGAAGACTGATCAGAAGGTCTTTCTTTGGACCGTAACGTAGGCTTTTGGATGGGGTTAGAAAGAAGGGTATTAAGGCTCAAAACAATTCAACACGGGTTAAAAAATATTACAACTTTCGGAATCAGATTTCTCACAACGACCACAACTTCTGCCCCGTTTTCCTTCTTGGGGACTTTTGAATTTTTGTTTTGGTATGACTGAACCTTAGAGAGAGGCTGCCTACGTACCCTTTCGGGATCAAGTCAAACGTAGTTCAAGCGACTACATTTGTCGTTGCGATCTTTTCCTTTCTTCCACTTTTCCTTTTCTTTCTTTTCATTTCTTTCTTTTCTTTTTCTTTTTCTTTCCTCTTCTTTTCTTTTCTTTTTCTTTTCTTTTCTCTTTTCCTTTTCTTTTTTCCCTTTCTTTTCTTTTGCTCCTTTCTTTTTCTTTTTTTCTTCTTTTCCTTGTCTTTCTTTTCTTTTCTCTTTTCTTTTCTTTGCATTTCTCTTTTTTCTTTTAACTTTCTCTGTTTTTCTCTTGTGTCCACTTACTTTCCCCGCTCGGGCTTCCGAGTATTGTTATTGATTCCTAAAGAGGAGTGTGCAAGAAAATAACTGAGGCTCAAAGGGGTAACAAAGGATAAAGTGTTTGGATAGCAGAATAAAATGTCTTCGTCATTCCAATCTCCAAAACATGCCAAGTACAAACTACATAGTTAAACAAGCTGAGGAAAACACACATAACACCTTTTGATTAATTCATATATTTGCCTTCTGTATTTGTCAATCAACTAGCACCATTGGACAATAATTCCGGTACCACGAACGGTCCCTGCAGACTTGGGGCAAATTTGCCTTTGGTTTCAAACCGATGATGCATTTCAACGGTATTTCTTTGTGTTCTATCTGCCCCCAGTTTCGCTTGATTTAGGTTCGAAGTGATCTCAAAATGCCTTTACTTATTTCCCTTGAATGTCCTTACGTCTTCAACATTGTTTCATTACTAAATTGACTGTTAAACTAGGTTGAGAATTATGCGTGCATGTCATGTCACTAGAATCAGCATGAAAGAATTGTAACAAGAGAGGGGAGCTAAATAAAATGACTAGAAATGGTAGGAAACAGAGAATTGCATTAGACTGACGGTAAAACGGTTCAAACAACAAAACAAGCAAACTAGACTAAAGTTAGAACCCTTGAACAAACCTAGACGGCACTAAACAAGCTATTATGACTAACAAAGCAAAGTGAAAAGATAGAAGGGTTTGAGTCACAAGAAAATGTCTGGATTACAACCCTGAAAATAACCCGGACAACAAAACTGACAACAAAATAGACCACCAAAACTTCACTCTAATTCACCAAGAGATGGAGCGTCTTTCCAATCACCAAACTTGACATCTTAGCCATTGGATTGCCCGCCAGAGTTGCTGGGACCTTCACCAATTTCTATATCATTGACTTCTTTCAACGAGTTTCCGATAGGATTCTCATACTCCCTGTCACCATGGATCTTCCCCACAAAATGTGCACCATCATGTGCGGGTAAAGGATTCTTTACAATGTTCTGGGTGACACTGCCTTGGACCGCAATTGCCCCTCCTTGAATCATTCTTTCTATCTCCCTTTTCAAATCCTTGCAACTTTAGATATCGTGCCCCTGGGCATTGGAATGGTATTCACACCTTTTAGAAGGGTCAAAGCTTCTTGCACGCTTGTCCTCGTAATTCGGAGAAATATGTGCAATCACATTATAATGCTTTAATCTCTCAAACAAACTTCCACATGTTTCTCCTATTGGTGTAAAATTGTTTTCCAGCCTTGTTTCCCTTCTACACCCTTGGCTTGAGTGTGGGTTATAGGGTACTTGGAAATTTTGTGGAGGCTGGTGAGGACCTTACGGAGCTCGTGTTCACCTTTTGGAGTGACTCAGTGGTTGGACAGATGGTCGGATATTGTTCGGAGGATAATACTGAGGTAGATTATGTGGAGTTTGGGGGTGCTCATGGTGTCGGTATTGAGGCCGAAAGCATTTACCAAGAATGACTACCGGACCCTGTCGTCGGTGGGACTCAGCAACACCTTTTCTGTCAATGGGAGGGCTATCCCGAATGACTTGTTCGTTCCATCTGAGCCAAAATTCCCTAAAGCTTTCCTTGGGTTTCTTTTCCATCTGAGATAAGGAGAAGCGGTCTGGGACAACGTCTATACTGTTCTGAAAGTGCCGCACAAAAATCTTGAGCCATGTCACCCAATGTATGCCACTTCTCGACATCTTGATGGTTATGCCATTCCAAAGCTGCGCCACTTAGACTTTGGCTGAAGTATGCCATCAATAACTTATCCCTTCCCCCGGATCCTCTCATCTTACTGCAAAATCCCCTCAGATGGGCTACATGATCACCATGTCCATCATACAAATCGAACTTTGGTAACTTAAACCCTGCTGGCAGCTGGACATCAGGAAACAAGCACAAATCCTTGTAGGCCACACTGACTTGGCCACCCAGTCCTTGTATATTCCTGAAGGATTGCTCCAGGCTTTTTACTTTTCGAAACATCTCTTCCTGTTCCGGATCCTTAAGCGGCTTGTCAGTTTCCACCTTTTCTCAAAGTGAGGAGTGTAGGAATATGGCTCAGGAGCTTTAAAGGTAGGATCGGGAGGGTAGTACTGGCTATCGTGAGCTTGAAATAAGGGTTTACTGGAAGATCTTTGCATTATGGCAGGTGGAGGCGCCTAAAAGACAGGGGTGATTGGTGGAGGAGGGTTTTGTTTGGGTGGTAGAGCTTGGGGAGGGTAGTAGGTGGTGCTATAACTCTGTTGGTAGAAAGGGAAAGCTGGAGATGAATTCACAGTAGGAGGCTCCTGAGACTGAGCCAAAGGAGGGATATATGCTGGATTGGCGGGGTAAACTGGCGCCGGCTGACCCTTATCCCAGGCCTGATGCATCTCGGCCATCTGCTGCCTCAACTTATACATCTCTTCCCTCATTGCTTTGACATCCACCACTTCTACCTCTTTTGACGGGTCCACAATACTGGTATCTGATTCTTGTCCTGTCATGTTCAGTTTATTCGACCGGGTGTTGTAGGAACAGGTTGCCAGGACGCTGACTGCCTTTTGTCCTTGTGTTGTAAAGAGGATTTACCACTTTAAAACCACAAACCAACCACCTTTCTGGAATGACATGACAAAATGAAACCATCACGTTAGTGTTAGGGCATTTAACATATTGGTAATAGCTTTTGATCGGTCGCCTGCGTCATCCCGGCCTTTCCCTTATTTCCAATTGTAAACTTTCTCTTCCTTTGTTTTTCTTCTTTTTCTTCTCTCTTTTTTCTTTTTCCTTTTATTTTTTTCCTTCTTGCCTTTCTTGATTTTTCTTTCCTTTCTTTCTTGTTTTTCCGTTATTTTCTTTTCATTTTTCCTTTTTGTGGTTTTTCCTCTTTTTCCCTTTTTTTTCTTTTTCTTTTGGTTATGGTCGAATCCTACGTGGATTGCCTACGTATCATGAGCCCGCATGAATAAGACCGAGCGTAGTTCTTGCAAATTTAATGCAAAAATAAAGGGATAAGTTTTAGGATTTTCAAATTTGATTAGTAAACGCCGAGTACAAGAGATACTAGACTATTTGTTTTTCTTGAAGGAAAACTACAAAAGCAGACTAAAAACAACAAAATACAGACTTGATGATTAAAAACTAGATCAAGAGTGCATCAAAGCTTCACATCCTGAGGCCCGCGGGGCATCACTCGGCATCGCCGCAGGCCTACGCAAGACTGAGAAGGTTTCCATGTCAACGGTGACTATTTAAAGAAAATTGGCCATGTAAATGGCTTATTTTGACTTTAAAAAATAGTGACAAGTGGCTATCCTTCAAAAATATTTATTGTAAGAAAACAAAGACTCAGTTTTGCAAATACGGCCTTTCAGCACTTCCGAGAGGGAGATTTTAAGGCTGTGTCCGCAAACCGTTTTAAAATGATTCAAGGTGACTGTTCTTGCAAAAATAGCCTTCGGCACCCTTTTGGGGACATTCGGCTTATTTTGAACGAGAATGGTGTCACCCAACGTATTGGACAAAATTAAAATTTTGGTATTTTTGTCTATTTTTGCAAAAGGGGTTTTGGACCGATGAGGGTTGCCTATGTATCTCACATCCGGTGAGAATCAAACCAGCGTAGTTCGGCCAAATAAACTAACTATTTTTGAATGCAAGACTCTTTTTTGGCAAATACACTATTTCGAAAAACAGGACTCTTTTTATATTTTCTTTTCAACAAGCTATTTCAAAATAAAGCTCTTTCCTTTTTTCCCTTTCCTTCTTTTTTCATTTTCCTAAAAATTCGGCAGAGTTTTGATTCTATTTTGACATTAGTTATTTTTCTGAAATAGGTAATTAACTTTTTACACTGCTATTTCTCTCTTTTGTTCAATTTTTTCAAATATTCAAGCCGGTAAACACGCGGGCCCGAGACAAATAAATGTACATTCAAGATGTAGGATGTATCATGGTGGTCTTTTTCATATCCGGTTACCTTGTCCTAGACGGACCCAACCGCTGTATTGAGTCCCCTAAGTCATATGCACGTGATGCAGATAAGCGCTCCTACTAGGGATCCGGCATGGGGTCACGTTATTCTAGGTTCAAAACCTGGGTATGTGTTCTAGACTGTGTACTCGAGCGGACAACTCGAGTCGAGGAGGGGGCTACGTACCGGGGACCCGCGGGATCGTCCGGCTTAGTAACTTATCCGGCCTCTTTCTTATTTCAAGGTATGACACTAACAGAATAGGGAATCTCAACCAATAAGCACATCCCCGGAGGTGAGAAGAGAAGGGTTTCGGCACACTTATAGATACAGTTAAAATAATATCAAACCGGTAAAATATTTAGCACATATAGCATGGAACATGTAGAAAAATCATATAAAGCCAAATTCAACAATTTAACTGAGATCAAATTCTTGAACCCTGAACCAAAATTCTGGGTTCTTTTCCCCAGCAGAGTCGCCAGAGCTGTCACACCTCCTTTTTCACTACACCCGCAAGGGCATAAAGGAGTTTTTCCAATTAAAGAACAATCGGCACGGGATTTATTGAGATTTTAGAGTCGCCACTTGGGAGATTAATGGTGTCCCAAGTCACCGGTTGAATCCCGAACCGAGAAAAATATGACTTTGTTAAAAGTCCGCGAACCAGAAATCCGAGTAAGAAATTCTGTTAACCCGGCAGAAGGTGTTAGGTTTTCCCGAGTTCCGTGGTTCTAGCACGGTCGCTCAACTGTTGTGTTTGGATTTTATCTGATTTCAGAACATGTTTTAGCTTATGTGCCTTTTTTAATTTTTTATCGCTTTTATTATTATTATTTTTAACAAAAATTGCAACATCGCGAAAACGCGTCTGAAACCATATCACATCAATGCACCCGTGGTTGTTGACACATTTCGACTCCGTTGAGATTTGGATTTGGGTCACATAAATGTGCACCCGAATTTAAGAAGGTAGTATTATTAACTAACATGCCTAAAGAGACTAACGCGTTATTATCTTTTGGGAAAGCCGTGATATTCGCTAAACGGCCTATCCCGAATTCTAAGTTTTTGAATAAGCATTTAATGAGGGTCCCGCAATTTGTGTATTTTTGTTTGGCGAGGCTCGTCTCGGTTATTATTTTTAAAAGGGAAAACTTAAAGTAATCTATAATTTTCTACATAATTTGTCTCTAAAATAAAGGAAAGACCCTATTTAATTAATTTGGGCTTGGATGCAGTCCATGTAAAAACCATAGTCGAGATATGCATCAAAGGGGGCCAGTCACAAGCTTGGCCCAGGCCTGCACGAATACACCAATCGAGCATGCACCTGGGCCTTTCATTAAGGCGTTGAAGCCTCCATGGCCTGAAACTGGGCTGTCCGGTCTTGGGTAAACTGAGCCCAGATTTCGATTCAATTAATCCAAACATTACTAAATTTCGTTCAAGTTATGTCAAGTGTATTCACAATTTGTGACAAGGAAAGATAACATGCATTTACTCAAATTAACCTGATACTACATGTTTTGATATCAGAATCACAAATGTTGGAACTAAGCTGAAATTTTTGAAGATAACATGAATGCAAATACATATATTAGCCTCACAGTTGATTCCAAACTCTGACAGCTTCAATTCACTTTTAACTTTCCTTTTCTTTCAATCAATGCAATACTACTTTATTTAATAATTAATGTAAGAATTAACAGCCCAAATTACTAAACCTTTAAACAATTTCTTGTTTCCATTCGCTGTTTCAAACGCCAAATCTAGCCAAAGTAAGACTAACTGAATCCCTATTTATCCCAACTTATTAGTCTAGATCGCAACATTAATCCTACTAAACTAACTAAATTTCCTCTTGATAATAAACCTATTAGTTTATTGAGCTACTGATCATATGATTGCGTTAATGTTCAAGGGCTTCACAGAGGTAACACTGGACAGATTAGCAGCTATTTTAGTTTATCAAGATCTAATTAGTGAGCAGGCCCAGACTGATGTTTATGCTCAGATTTCAACAACTAACACAGGAAATCAAACTACAACATATTAGAAGAACAAATTTTAGTTCAATGTTAACAGTCCAGTACAAATCATGCAGTTCACATCAGTTGGCAATAGTTCTAATTAAACAAGTCATGGTCTAATACAACATCCAACAAGTTAAAACTAAACAACTACAACATTTAACTGAATATAACTACAAATATTCAAACGAGCTCAGATCTGGAATAAGACTTCATTTCACTCCAATTTGAAGTTACATCAGGGGAGATTCGAAGCATGTACCTGGATATGAAAATATAATGAAGAAGAAGAGATCAGCAGCAGGAATTAACTCTCAGCAACAGCAGAAATCAGCAATAACCAGCTTAGCAATAACCAATAAAGCCCAGTAGACACTCGAACTTCGAATGAAACAAGGAAAACATCCAAAATAACTTGAATAACCCAAATAGACTCGAGAAACTGAGCTTAGAAGCTTCAGCAGACCCTCAGCGCTTAGAAATACCAATAACAACTTGAATAAAACCCCAAACTACTTGCAAATGTTTTTAAAACTCGATCACTAAATAGAAATCAAGAGATCTGAGCTAATTCTGATCTTAAAATGAGACAGCCAGCCGAGTTAAGAGCTAGAATCTAAAAATTTATCAACGTAACAGTTTTTTTTTTGATTTTTTGGAAATTTTCTATTGTTTTTGGGTTTTCTTTTGAAGAAATCTAAAATCTAAAGGAATTTGGATATGAAAGTTGAATTTTTAGATCTGTGAGCTTGAGGAGTACTTAGGGGGGAATTTTTAGGCTCCAAACCTGTTCTTCAAGGTAAAGGGCATGCCCTTTTATAGGCACAAAAGGTGCAGCCTCAGATTTCAATTTTAAAACATTAGCCCCTATGTTATTTTCAGTTTTAGTCTCTTATTTTTTGACTTGTGTCACAAGTTAATACCCCACCATTACTGAAACCTACACTTGAGCCCTATTCTAGAAGATCCTAGTGAATTCTACTCTAATCTACAGCCCACATGTCCAATTTCAATTACCCAAATACCCCTGATTACCCCCTGAAACTACTAAACTAACTGATTCTAATCTATTACCTAAAACTAATTAACCTATTAATGAATACTGAAATGAAGAACAGTTAAAACCAAACCTAATTAAACCACCAAAATAGTAATTCAATCGGCCAAAATCAAACAGTGTTCAACACACAATTAAACTAAAATCTGAAAAGGAACCAAAACCAAATTATAAAGCTAACCCAATACTACACTACTTATCAGAATTGCCAAAACAACCATTGAACCGACGTCAAACTAAACGAAAATACAACTTAAACTAATCAATTTGACTAATCAAAATTAAACCAATACCCGACAATTAAACAAACAAAACAAAAATCAAAATTAAACTAATACGAACCAATTAACTAAACCAATGACAGCTAATCCGAAGAATTAAATGACCTAGGTCTAAAATTCAAATCAAATTGGGCTCGAACTTAAACAATTGCATCACAGATACTCAAACACATAGAAAAAGAAAACAAGAAAGAAAGAAATTAAAAATAGAACTCACCGAATTAAATCTTCAAATGAACAAACCTCGAACTTGATTTTTAATTAATGTTGCATGTCTATTTCGTCTGAAATGGACATGTAACACTAAATCAAAATCAGCCGAGCACTTGAACCTCAAAACAGACTGAGCTCCTAAAAAACCCTAGATCCAAAAATCACCAAATTCTATACAAATTCGAGAGGTTCTGGGTAGGAATTAGTGATGAGGGAGGGAAGGCGAGTATATGGTGTGATTTTTGCCGGGTTTGGAATAAGTAGCGATTTGACCAGAATTTTCAAATTAATATTCGAGAAGATGGGTTGTGATTCGAGGGGGATGGTTATGGGGGTTGGAAGGAGGAGGGGAAGATGATTTTGTGGTGAAATTTTGGGGCCATTTTGAGCTTTGCCGCCGGCGGCGGCAATTTTCGGCCGGCGGCGTTAGGGTGGAGGGTGGCGGAGGGAGATGAGGTACGAGGAAGATGAATAATTGTCTCTAGGGTTAGAAACGGATTCGGACAGTTATATTAAAATGTAACAACCAATGGTGACTGTTGGATTGAAGAAAATCGATGGCTGGGATTGTGTGACGCCAAAACGGCGTCGTTTGGTGGGGCGGGGGATGGACCGGGTGGAGGGTTCGATTGTACCTGGATTGGGGAAAAAAACCGCCTAGGCTTGGTATTACATGCATCAATGGCCCAAACAATGGGTCTTCAATTAAGACCACTCTTTTTATTGTTTTTTTTTTATTTTTTTTATTTACTTTGTTTTCATTTTTGTATTTTATATATTTTTTTTATTTTTTCTGATTTTATAAAAATGCAAGAATAAAAATTAAGCCCTAATATATTTTAAAGTTAAACTAATTAACTCCTAAAATTGTTTAAAACCATTTTATGATGAATTCATAATTAAACAATTAAAAATGCAAAAATGAACTATTTTTGTCATTTTCTTCATATTTTGTTCTAAAATAAATTAACCCCTAATTAATCCTAAAAATATGAAATTAGATCTTAAATGAAAATATATTTTTTTTTGTATTTTTCATATGACTAAAAATGCACAAATAAAATGCAATAATTACTAGAAAATAACACGAAAATTCACAAAAAAAATTGTAAAATAATAAAGAAATTGTTTTGTTTGAATTTTTGGAAATAATTCATATATATGGCAAAAATCATGTGCTCACAGAAGTTACGTATATGGCTAAGGCCATCGACATTATTATGGCCAAGGCCATCACCGTCAATCGTCGACCCAGCTTGACTATGACAAGCAAGTAATTCGACGACAGTCGAAGTTACGTATACGGCTAAGGCCATCGATGTTATTATGGCCAAGGCCATCACCGTCAATCGTCGACCCAGCTCGACTACGACAAGCAAGTAATTTGATGATAGTCGAATTTACGTATACGGCTAAGGCCATCGACATTATTATGGCCAAGGCCATCACTGCCAATTATCGACCCAGCTCGACTACGACAAGCAAGTAATTCGACGACAGTCGAAGTTACGTATACTGCTAACACCATTGACATTACTTTGGCCAAGGCCATCGCCGACGATCATCGACCCAGCTTGACTACGGCAAGCATGTAGTACGACGACAATCGAAGTTACGTATATGGCTAAGGCCATCGACACTATTTTGGCCAAGGCCACCGGCGTCGATCGTCGACCCAGTTCGACTACGACAAGTAAGTAATTCGAAGGCGGTCATAATTACATATATGGCTAAGCCCATCGACTTCATTTTGGCAAAGGCCACCAACATTAAAATATCGACCTAGCTCGACCACGGAGGGAAGCACTTCGACGACAGTTGAAGCTATACCCCACAGGCTAATGCAGTCGTCAACAGTCGACGACCTTGTTCGACTACCACGAAAGGCACTTAAACAGCAATTGAAGTGATGTCTTTATGGGCTAAAGCCACCACTATTTATCATCGAAGCCGCATCCTATCAGCGGATAACACAGAAAACGTTCAAAAAACACACTGAAAATCCTACAAGTAAGCGAGCACCCGCTCTATGGAGACAAGGTACCGAAAATAAAAGATACAAAAGGAAAGGAATGGCAGCAAAAGTACGACTTTCATTATCATCCAAAGAATTCATGTACACCCGACCTTACAAAAGTTCCCCATTACATTCCAAAATACAACAAACCAAAAAATATATACAAGTCCTCAGGGGCTTCGTTGCTTCGCCCGTCACCCCCTGCATTACCGCCATTCTGCTCATTGTCCCACGCCTGACCACCATCTTGTCCATCGCCGCCCTCGGGTTAGTAAGTTGCAGAGATCCAAGAGTCGGATTCTAGACGGTTGACATCTTCGGAGTTATAGCCCGCCCGGTCTGGGGAGTCAGAACTATACCCACAGGTTTTGCGGGCTATGCACCGTTGCTCCTGAACCTCTGCCTCAGTGGCTCAACCCGCAACCAAGTACTCCTCGAGTACGACTAATCTGGCCTCAGCGTATACCCACATCTCAAGTGCCTCACGATGCGCATCCTCATCAGACCTTGGCGGAGCAGTCCGCTTAAGGACTTCAATCTCAGCCGCCCTGGCATTGAGTTCAGCGGTTAAGGCAGCGACCTCGGTCTGCAAATCAGTAGCTTCCACCGCTACCCCACGGCTAACCTCCAACTCCTCTTCCTTCAACTGAAGAAGAGTCTCCAGCTCAATGTTCCGAGCTAGAGCACTCATCAGCTGCTCATCAACCTTCTCCAGCTCGACCACCCTCCGTTTCAGTTGAGCCTCCGACTATTCAAGGCCCTCACGAAACACCTGAAACTCCGGGTCCTATTTAAATACATCCACCAATGCCTGATGCTTGGCACGAAATCGTTGGTACTTCTTCGCCATCTTGTTGAAAGTGGCTGCCTTCTTTTGCGCACGCCGCCTCCTCTCCAGCTCCAAAATGAGAGTCTAAAAAGGAAAGGAAAAAGAGGAAAGGCAAGTCAGTATGCATCAAAGTTAGCCTTACGTCACACAAAGAAAATTGAAAGCCACCTGCAAGGCCGCGCCAACGACCCTCCGGGATAGACCCCCATCACTAACACCCTTCAGAATTTCACGCTCAATAGCCGCATATAACAGGTTCATATACGTTGCGGCCTGCTCGCTGTGTTGCGGATTATACCCTCCCGGGATCATAATTCGGTGGTTGGACCTACCCGCCATCATCTCCACATGGGCTGGATCTCTCGTTAACCCATCTGCATCTCCATGGGTGATCTCAGGGTCTGCCCTCTCGGCATCATCGCCCACTTCTCCAATAGTAGCTGACGAACCACCCTCCGGAACACGGGTTGGGTTGGCATCGGCGGCAACTCTCCTTTGGGGATCCGACCTCTCCGAACGGATAGCACCGGCCATAAAAACCAGCCTCAACACTTGACGGGGCTCGCTTACCCTCTTGTTTTCAGTTGCTATCCCCTTGCCCATTATCAACCGCCATCTCTTTTTGTCTGGCGGCTCCTCACCTTCAGAAGTCTCCTCCATAGGCCGCGGGGACGGCACTAAAGGATTCGCTTCACTTACAGACGCCGCCACAAATGTAACCTCCTGCTGAAGAACCACGGGAGCGCCATCACTGAACGAACCACAGGGTATGTCTTTACCATCAAAATCGGTCTCCGCCCTAGGAGAGGTAACAACGGCCTCCTTCTTCTTGGGGGCGCTCCGACTTGCCAACACGAGTAAGTCAGGTAACAAAATCTAAGGGAGCTTCCAAACCAAAGCCGAAGAATTACCTGACGGGCCGTACTATTGACGAAATGCAGCCTAGGTACGACACTTCTTCGCATAAGGTATCAACTTTTCCATTCATTATTTAATACTATCAATAAATTGGGGTAGAGAAGCCCTCACTACAAAAAATAAGAGAAAGAAATCATAGTGGCCGAACGGTCAAGGTCACACTCAATCATAAATTCCACAAATAAATGTACTTATGTTCTGAGTTCCACCTTTCCGGGAACCCTTCAGGGTTAGACACCAGGTGCCCCATTCTGATGTAGAAGTACCTACGCCAAAAGCCGCGGTTGGTCTTGTCGTCAGACTTAAATACCAAGCCCTTCGTACCACGACTCTTCAATTGCAGCATAGTACCCCTCAGGTAATTAGGGCTGAACAACCGTAAAAGATGATGAACTGAGACTCCGCACTCAGCCATAGCCACGTACGTGGTCAGAATCCCGCACACCTTCAAGGTGTAAGGAGTAAGCTGAGCCGGACATACGTTGAAAAAGAGGCAGAGCTCCTCCGCTAGATGGTAAATCGGGAGACTATAACCGATCAAAAATGGATACTCGTAAAATGTGCAGTATCCAGGCCTATGCATATTGGCATAATCCATCCCAGCCGGAGCCATCTCCACGTGGCCCGGAACGTTGTGTGTCGCTCGAAGATTGTCTAAATAAGATTACAATATTCACTATGCTCCCAGGAAAGAGCTGGGCTTTTCATTTGAAAATCCTTTCAAATGTGCATTTCCTTCGGGAGCACGTTATCTACCGTAAAGGGAATGAGGGTCTTCTTTACTTCTTCCTCCTCGCCGCCAGAGGAGGGTGGAACCCTAGATGGGGCAGTGTCCTAGGTATTTTTACTACCTTGATAACATTTTGCCATGTTGTTCTATTTACGAAATAAAGCACTAACGATGAGAAGTATGACTTCAAAGAAGTGAAGGAGTCTCACACGAAATAACGGTTGCAAGAAAGAAAGGCAAAGAAGGAAATCGAAAAATGTTTTCCAAAGGTTTGAAAGATGAATCGGATTGAACCTTTCCCATATTTATTATGCTAGGTTTTGCAGAAATCGAAAAGGCATGATTCAAAATGGGCGCGGGAAACCAAAATGTCACATCATCCTCTGAACCGCCTCGAGAATAAGTGTAATAATGATGTATGCGGGCAATGACGTCATTTCAAAAAGGAAGCCACGCGTCAGCGTCTCAAAAATGTCATAAATTTCATCTCATTCACATTGCCGCCCCAGGGCAAGGTCAAATTCTCCCAAGACGAGGTTTGTATTTCCGCCCATTGAAGATGCCTACTGAATGCGTCTCCAATGAACGGAGGGACTAACTATATAGGGTTAAATTTGTCCCTCAACGTCTCTACGCTAATGGGTATGCCCAATGAGTATACGTCAATTAAAGCAAGGGTACGACTTGGACGTGGGGACAAAGGCGACGTCGTTTAGAACTCAGCGTCTTCACTAAGAAGACGCTGCCTACTTTTGTACCTTTATGATTATTTCGAGGAAGGTCTCCTACTATATAAAGGAGACCTTCACATTGTAACAGGGGCATCATTATTATTCCCGAGTAATACAACTCTCTGATTCTCTCCTACTCTCTCTATCTCTATCTCTAACGAATACTTTCTCTCGAGTTCATATTATCATTTTGCACTATCAGATCTAGAATAACAGCTTCATTTTTCATCTCTAGATCTTATTATATTTGATTACAATTTACCCTCATTTACTTTTGGTTGTTTTTAATCTTACAAAGTATATTGATAACTATTGAGCCAAATAATCATCTAAACTAAATTAGAATATTTGCAGTAACTTCTCTAGCGAGAGGATCAAAACACATTTATCAAGTGATCAACTGAACTTATACACCTACTCTGAAAAATTTATGAAGTTTTCTATGATTCAAAATGGACAGCCTCAAATGACTGAGTTTATACATTATAACAATTAAGAATCTATCGAAATCATGCTAAAATGGCTAAAATTCTTCTTTCAAGTAAATATTTAAAGAAAAAAATTAGGAATTAATCTTGTATCATTCAAGAGGGCAACCACATCTTCATTAAAAACTTGAATTTAATGCATTTAGCACATTCATATGAGGAATATTCGAACTAATTTCTCCCAAGGCAACGAACATAATCGCGTAGTCATGATTAATTAAATCACTCTTTCTAGATCAGTAATGGAAAATAATCATTAAACACAGATCACATAGTTGAACTCATCAAGAAGTTGGGACTCTATAGAATACCTAGAGCCCAATTGACTATACTATCCACTTACGGATTTCTAACATGAATTAAACTACTTCAAGGGTAGAATTTGTATTAATGCTAGCCTTTGAATTTAGCGGTCCTTATATATCATATTATCAATCAAAATATGGTCCAAAGATAAAATCACTATTTGATAGGGCTTCTTCCTAAACCTATGAATTTTATTGGACCTTGACCCCCAAGAACAAAAGAATTAGAGGAAGAGTTAAAACTTATAACAGCAATAAGAGAGACTAAAATCTATGTACAAAAGAGAAAATTTTTATCACAATGTTGAAGTTTTATATCTGGTGAAATAAAGGCAGTGAATGCTTACACACTACAGCAAACAGTAATTCTTGTTTCATAATCCTATGAAAGGAACGAAGACTAGAAATGAGAAATTGATGACAAGGGTAGAGTTACTGTAGAAAAAAAATAACGGGAATCAAACTGAAGAAGATTACCTGAGCTAAAACCCAATAATTGAAGCCCTTATGTAGATGGTGCAAAAACTCGAATCTCGTTTCTGTTATTCAGAAACAGATAAACAAAATCAGCAGTAGTTTACCATGACAGAGCCATGAAAGTGAAGAAGAGAGGAGATGAAATTGAAGAAAAGGAACATTGGAAGAGAACCGAAGAAGATAAAGAACTCCAAACTTTATTAAGCAATGTAAGGCTATACCCAAAAAAATTCTTCTTAAGTTGGCTCATCAGCCAGATCAATGTCAGTATCCAGCTGAGATAGAGAAGCATTTAGGATCTAAAAAAGAGAAGATCAACAATGGAAAACTATTAAGCTTCTGGTAAAAGGGAAAAAAGAGAGATAAAGCGAGATACAAAAGATGAAATCTGAGGTTGAAGATGAATGGATTCTATAACCATTGAATAAAGGAAAAGAAGAAGATCTTTGCAAAATTTATTGCATAAGGAACACAAACAGATCTTGAGAGCAAGAAGAAGATGGTAGAAACCTAAGGTATACTCTTTGAATTAAAAAAAAAAGCAAGTTGTTAGACAGCTGTAATGATATCAAATTCACGCGTAGGGTTTGTGGAAACTTCCAGCGACACGTATATAAGGAGATACTTAAAAAGACTAAAATACCATCAAATAAAAGTTAATGACTTAGCACAACTAGAATTAGACCCGTCTTCACCATGCTCTCAACTCACGTTAGCTAAACGTGTAACGAGTGTGGTTGCCATGGCTAGAGGGCAAGGAAGGGGAAGAGAAAGACCACGAAAGCAACCAAAGACGCCGATCTCAACCATTAGAAACTTAGCTACTAATAAATTGAAGGATGTAGAGGACATGTAGAAAGCGGAGAAACAAGTAGCAACTGAACAAGGAGAGGTGGAAATTGCTCCAGTAATTAGCTTAGAGATGAAGGAGATACAGATTCACAACTCGGTGGAACAAGGAGCGAAGGAATTTGAAAAAGGAACTGAATGGGAAATCAATGGAACAGTAACTAAATGGGAAAAACTGGTCAACCTAGACAAGGAAACTCTGAAAACACACGGTGAGGAAGCTAAGGGATCAAGGGATGAGCAGAACAGAAATACAGAGGCAAAACCCATAGATCGAGATCAAGAGGTTAAAAAGTGGTCAAATCTGTTTCAACAAAATAGAGTGGCTACTCATGGAATGGCTTTGAAGTATGTACCTCCTCAGATTATAGATGGCCAAGCATTGGTGCAGCTTGAGGTGCAGGATGTGAAGGAACAAGAGGAGAAGTGGAGTGCAACACTGATTGCTTATATTGTGGGTGAAAACCAGGATATAATGTTATGTGAAGATACATTGCACAACACTGGCTGGACATTGGTGAACCAGATATGTTTCTTCACGAGGATGATTATTATGTGATAAATTTTCAAAATATGGATGATATGCACAGATTTTTCTATGTTGGACGTCATACTATAAGGAATAGGCCAATCATTCTCAAACCTTGGACTCTAGACTTTGATATCAGTAAGGAATTTCTAACTAATATACCAATTGTGGGTGATTTTCCCCAAATTACCAATGAGTTGTTGGGGAAATAGAGCATTGAGTAAGATTGCAAGTGCGATTGAAAAGCCTTTGTTTGCTGACGAGTGTTCAACTAAGCAAACAAGGATATCATATGCAAGGATGCTGATTGAAGTAAATGTAACTAAAACTCCGCCTACTGAGATCAAGGTAATGGATCCTAGAGGGAAAAAATTCCAACAGACAATAGCTTATGAGTGAAAGCAAGTATATTATGATAAATGTCAAGCTATTGGCCATATCTGTCAAAATTATCAAGGAAATAAGGAGCAAAGGGTAATATAGCCATAAAGAAGAAGGGAAGCAAAGAAGGTTACATATGAATGGAGAACAAAAGGACCTATAGCTAAAGATGTTAGAGATGAAAAACAGGACTATGCGTAGGGAAAAATGGGTGAAACAACAAAGACAATTGAAGTACCACACAAAGCTGCATATGGTAAAACTGGAATGAAACAAGAAGAAGTGCAAGCTATACTGCATCAGACTGATGAGGATAAGGGGAGCAATAACAAAGAGATATTGGATAGAGGAAAGAATACATTAGACTTTAACTTTGAGAACTTTCCTATGCAGACACCACAATCTAGTAGAGTTAGCCCAAAAAGAGGGACACGGAGTACTATTGGAACCAAAAACCTACCTCATGATAGAGGTGAGGAATGCAAAAATTATTAAATGAAGTGGTTGATATAGAATGTGAGGGCTATTAATAAATGTTACAAGAGGAAGGAGATGAGAAACTATTTGAAAAGCAAAAATAACAAACTGGCAGGGTTCACTGAAACTAGAGTAAAGGAGAAAAATACAAAACAATAAGTCAATACATAGCACCTGGATGGGAAGTGATTAATAACTATAATGCAGCGGTTAATAGTAGGATATGGATTCTATAGGATCCTAACTGTTATGGTGTGCAGTTGATAAAAGCAGAAGCTCAGGTGATTCAGTCTACTGTCTCAAAAGTTAACAATGATGGAATATATGCAGTATTTGTAGTTTATGGCTATAATACAGGTGAGAAGAGAAAATATTTATGGGAGAATTTGAAGGAGATAAATCAGATGGTAAACATCCCCTGGATAATTGGAGTTGATTTCAATGTTGTATTACAATTGCAAGATAGGAAGCATGGAAATCTAGTAACACAGGTTGAAATATAGGATTTTAGTGATTGCATCCAAGAACTAAAGCTGAATGAATTAAATTGGGAAGGAAAATATTATACTTGGTCTAATAAACAAGATGGTGAAGATAGAATATATAGTAGGATTGACAGGGTATTTGCAAACTATGACTGGATGATACAATGGGGGTCATATAGCTACTGTGTATGGACAACCCTTCATACCTATAAGTTTGTCTTTCAATGAAGCTCAAAGAAGCAGGAGAGTACCATTTAAATTCTTTAATGTGTGGGCTGAACATGAGAGGTTCTTACAGGAAGTTCAACAGATATGGAACCTCAAATTGCATAACCAACAAATGAAGAATGTGTGGATGAAACTGAAGGCAATGAGAGTAGCTTTGAAAAAACTTAATGTGGAGGAATTCAAATTTATTAAAAGGAAGATAGAAGTGAGCAGAATTGAACTTGAGAAAGTGCAGCAAGATCTAAATTCTGATAGCAATGCAGAAATGTTGTTGAAAGAGAAAGAACTGATGATGAATCTGGAGAAATGGAGTATGATAAAAAAAGGGGCCTTAAGACAGAAAGCCAGGGCAAAGTGGATACAAGTGGGAGACTTTAACACCAAATATTTTCATGTTGTGATGACATAAAGCTGCCAGAGAAAACAAATCACTGAATTACAAGCTATAAATGGGAGCAGATTAACTGATGCAGAGAGTATCCAAAAGGAGATTGTGGAATTTTACAAGGCTCTGATGGTAAGTGCAGCTCATATGCTACCTGGTATAGACAAGGAGATATGAAGAAAGGAGCCAAACTCAACAAGCAACAAAAAATATAACTGTGTAGAGATGTGACTAATGAAGAGAGATATGACCTATGCTCTATTGGTGATGAAAAAGTACCTAGAGTAGATGGTTACAATGCTTTCTTTTTTAAGAAAGCTTGGCATATTGTTAAAGATGGAATCATAGCAGCTATTATGGAGTTTTTAAGGTGTGGGAAGTTGTATAGAGCAATAAACTGTACAGTTATAACACTAGTGCCCAAGGTGTCTAAACCTAAAACTGTAAGAGAATTCAGACCATTGCCTGCTACACTGTCCTTTATAAGTTGATCTCAAAGATACTGGCAGCCAGGATTCAGAAAGTGATTGGTACAGTAATAAATGAAGCACAAGCAAGGTTCATACCAGGAAGGAAGATTGATGACAACATAATATAGGCCCATGAACTAGTGAAAGCATATACAAGGAAGAATCTGTCTCCTAAAGTTATGATCAAGATTGACCTTCAAAAAGCCTATGACTCTATGGAGTGGAGCTTTATGAAACAAGTAATGGAGGAGCTAGGATTTCCACAATTATTCATAGGATGGGTTATGGAATGTGTGCAGACAATTAACTACTATATTGTAGTTAATGGTGAACCTACAAGACCCTTCAATGCTGCAAAAGGGCTAAGGCAAGGTAACCCCATGTCACCTTTTCTGTTTGCTATTGCTATGGAATATCTAAGAAAGAATCTAGCTAGTTTGAAATAGGAGAAAGAATTCAAATTCCATCCTAAATGTGCAAAACTTGGAATCACTCACTTAATCTTTGCAGATGACCTTTTACTATTGCTAGAGGTGATTTGAAATCTGTACAAGCAATGCAACAGAAGTTCAAACAATCCACTAAAGCATCTGGATTGCAAGCTAATCTAAGCAAGAGTGAAGCATATTTTGGAGGTGTTCAAGAAACAAACAGACAACAATATTACAATGCTTATGTCTTACAAGTGGAGAACTCTCATTCAAATATTTAGGAGTTCCTGTATCGACAAAGAAGCTGAGTTTAATGCAATGGCAACCACTGATTGAGAAAATAACTAAAAGAATTACTTCTTGGACAACTAAAACCCTCTCATATGCAGGCAGAGTGCAGCTAGTTCAGAGTGTTCTATTTAGGGTTCAAGCATTCTGGGCACAGATATTTATCCTTTCAGCTAAGGTGATTAAAGTAGTAGAGGGGATATGTAGATCATATGTTTGGTCTGGGATAAATGAGATTACCAAAAAGGCTCTGATGGCATGGGATAAAGTATGCTTACCAATGGCAGGTGGTGGACTTAAAATAATCAATTTGAAGCTGTGGAACAAGGTAGCTATTGCAAAAAACAAGCTGGGATTTAGCTCACAAACAGGACAAATTATGGATCACATGGATACATGCTTATTATGTCAAGAATCAACAATTGAAGACAATGAAAGTTCCTCAACAAGCATGCTGGATGGTAAGGAAAGTGATTGAGTCATACAGTATACTTGAGGTGCAGTTCTCACAGAGTCAGAAGAAGAGCATGATCAGACAAATATACATGCACCTACTAGGAAATTATAGAAGAATGGAATGTAAAACATTGGTGTTCCAAAATGCAGCAAGGCCAAAAGCAAAGTTCATCATGTAGTTGATGATCCAGGAAAGGTTAATGACCTGTGACAGGTTAGTTAGCTGGAAGGTCAATGTAGATCCTAATTGTGTGATGTGTAAAAACGAAAAGGAAACTAGAGATCACCTATTCTGGCATTGTAATTATGCAACTCAAGTGTGGAACAGAATGTGCAGATAGCTTGAAAAACAGAAATTGGGAAATGGCAACTGGAAGCAATTTCTTCATTGGTCCATAAATGAAGCAAAAGGGAAGACTACTTATGTGATGATATTCAGAATGATGTATGTCGAAGCTGTTTATCATATATGGCTAGAAAGAAACAGAAGAGTATTTGAGAAGAGGAACAAGAATGAGGAGCAAATTTCAAAAGATATAGCATATATAGTTAGTGCCAGAGTCACTCCTAGGAAGAAACATTTTGTGTATAGTTTATGTTTCTAGGAAGATTTGTCACGACCCGGATTTCCCACCATCGAGATCGTGATGGCGCCTACTCATGATTGCTAGGCAAGCCAACTTATTTATCTTTTCATCATTAAACAATTATCTTAACAGTTCATAGCATAAATATAGAACATGAAGTGTAATAAAGACAATAGCGGAAGTCTGATTTATAAATATGAATCAAAACGCGGAACAGTCATTAAAAGCCTCTACCCAAGATTTGGTGTCACATTAGTCACAAACTACTAAAGGTATACTAAAAATAATGGTCTGAAAGAAATATATAAGTTGTCTGTCTCGAAAACAATGAGGCAACAGTCAAATAAGAATAGCATAAATAAGAGACGTCGGGCCTGCGGACGCCTGCAAGGCTACCTCAGTCTCGTGATAATGAAATCCTGCTCCCGTACTACTGCTGATGCTGCTCCTCAAAACCTGGACCTGTGCAAAAAAAATGCACAGAAGTGTAGCATCAGCACAACCGACCCCATGTGCTGGTAAGTGTCTAGCCTAACCCCGGCGAAGTAGTGATGAGGCTAGACTGGACAACATATAAACCTGTGCAGTTATAAATATACAACGGAATCGAAATACCAAACAGCTAACAATATGGGAGGGGGAAACATACTATGAGGAGATAACATTAATAACAGAATTCCCAAAAAACAACTAAAGCGTCTTAGATTCACAATAACCAAGGAAACAATGTCCAATATAAACACATAGTGCCAACAACTGTTGCGGCGTCTAATCCGCTCCACAAATATCACTGTTGCGGCGTGCAACCCACTCCACAAATATCACTATTGCGGCGTGCAACCCGCTTCACAAATATCACTGTTGCGGCGGGCAACCCGCTCCACAAATATCACTGTTGCGGCATGCAACCCGCTCCACATATATCACTGTTGCAGTGTGCAACCCGACCCATACCATTTATCAGGTATCACTGTTGTGGCACGCAACCCGACCTTCATATATCATTGTTGCGGCGTGCAACCCGACTCATACCATTTATTATGTATTACTGTTGCGGCGCGCCACCCGAGCCTCAATATTATTGTTGCCGCGTGCAACCCGCTCCTCAATATCATTTAACAGTCTGACTCATCAACCAACAATCACAATTAAGAGACATAACAATAAGCAAACATTTGACAAAAATCCCGGCAAGGGAAAGAATCCAACAAGTTCAACCAAACGTCCCGACAAGGGAATAATCAACAACGCTTTCTTTTTCTTACTTTTCTTATCTTATAATTCACTCTACCATTTTGAGCCAACGCTCCAAAGAATCCAGTCATTTCAAATACTTTCAATTATCGTATCACAATTCGAGCCAATGCTCCCAGGAATCAATTAATTATTTTACCGTTCACATGTTATTCACAACATGTAGGATTTCACCAATAAACACGGAGTTCACAACCA
>MU692121.1:111267-122171 GCA_026770625.1 Nicotiana glauca
GGGGGGGGGGGGGGGGAGGGGAAGGAAAATCCGCTAGAAAATTATAAGGTAGGAAAACGAATCGGAACCAGCAAAGTGAATGTTGAACTTGACTACTAAATGGGGCATTTGCATATATATTCATTTTTGGGATCATCATTACACAAAATTTTGCAAAGTGTATCTGCTCGGATATGAAGTAGTTCAATCTCTTCAATGCAATTTCAGAAATCAAATCTAAAAATCTCCTGTCTTTCAATTGGAACTTCAAAAATTCAAATCTTAAGTAGTTCAAGTTCTTCAAAGCAACTTCTGATTTCGAATCTGAAGTTCCTCTATAACCTTCAGGAATTCGAATCTTAAATAGTTCAGTTCTTCAATACAACTCCATATACAAGCTCTTCTAAGTTTTATTTTTCAAGTGCAACTTCAGAACTTCGAATCTTAAGTAGTACAATTTTTCAGGACAACTACAGATTCATAATCTGAAATCTTAGTTCAATTTTCCAATACAACTTCAAATTCAACATCTAAAGTTATGAAACATAAACTTGCTCTTCAAATTTCAACAATCCAACACACGATTCAATATCTAATTCTACTCCAAATAAGCTCAAATTTAAAATACAACTTTCAAATATCATAAAGAATAAATTTCAATCATCAAATTGATAAAACAACAACGAATTTAACAAACTCATGTTGCAACTATGAAGAAGAAGAACCCCTAAACACAACAAGAAGAAAGCAGCAGTGAAAAAGAAGACAAAAATGTGTATTGAATTTACTAAAAAATTGTATATCAGTTAACCAATTTTTAAAAAAGTAGGTGCAGATTCAACAGTGGCGCAAAACTAGGTGCCACATAAAAAAATTTATATATGGAAAAACAGGTTAATAGCATGTGTTTGCCAAGTTGAAAAAGTCAGCTTATTTTGAAAAGTACTTTTTGAAAAAGTATTTGTAACGACCCGACTTTTGAGCATTTATACTTCGCTCGCCAGTTCTCGGGCAAGGCTAGCCCCGTATGATGAATTATGACTTATGTAAATCGTTGGTTTTAGTTTTCATGGTAATTGGAATAGATTTGGAAGAATAATTTTCAGTTGAAGCTTAAATTTGAAAGGTTTGATCAAGTTTTGACTTTTTAATATATTATCTCGGATTTGGGTTTTTATGATTTGGTTAGCTCCGTTAGGTGAATTGGGTCGTAGGAGCGTGATCGGAATGTAATTTGGAGGTCCGTGGTAGATTCATGCTTGAATTGGCGAAATTGAAACTTTGGCATTTTTCGGTTGGTAGTGGAAATTTTGATATCGGGGTCGGAATGAAATTCCGGAAGTTGTAGTAGGTCTGTTGTGTCATTTTGTGATGTGTGTGCAAAATCTTAGATCATTCGAACAAGATTTGTTAGACTTTTTTATCAAAAGCGGAATTCGGAAGTTTTTGGAAACCTTAGGCTTGAATCCGTGGTTAGTTTGATGTTTTGATGTTGTTTTAGGTGTCTCGAAGATTGGTATAAGTATGGAAGGTGGTATATGACTTACTCGTGCTTTTGGTTGAGGTCCCGAGGGCCTCGAGGTGATTTTGGATGGTGGACATGGGTTTTGAGTTGGAATATGCAGCTGAAATACTAAGTTCCTATCATAACTGCACCTGCGGCTTGGGGATCGCAAGTGCGGGTCTGCAGAAGAGGATGGAGCATCACGGATGCGGCCACAGGCGAAACGAGCAGAAACCACAGATGCGGAGTTTGGGACGCACCTGCTGTCACGCCTCAAAAATCGAGGAGCGCGACCGGCGCTCAATCGAGTAAACCCGATTGAGCAAGTCTGTTAGGTTTCATACTACCCAAATTCGTCTTTGAATAAAGAGGAAATGTACACCATTAATCAAATTCTATAAATATATCATTAACGATTTCCACATCATTTCCATTAGCAATCTCTTCTTAAGTTTCAAGATATTACAAGTTTTATACATCTTTGCCAAATTTTAATATTTCAGTTTTGATTCCAATACCCCACACCACCTACAATCTGTCTACGGAGCCCCTAAATACAACTGAAGAGAAATATAAAAATGCCGGTAACAAGGCCCCAGCTATACCTCAAAATACAAATACATGATAAACAAATGATACAGGACCCCGAAATGAAGTAGGGCTCACCAAGTCGGCTGAAAAGAGGATGCGCCACTAGCCGCGACCAACACTGTCTGATATGGAATCATCTACGTCCATTTACAGATGTAGCGCCCCCGGATAAAGAGACATTAGTACCATGGAATAGTACTAGTATGTATAACTAAACACCATCTCATTAGAAAGAACTATCATACAAGAACAAAGAAATCATAAACACCATATCGATAGAAAGAACTATCATACAAGAACAAAGAAATCATAAACACCATCTCAGTAGAAAGAACTATCATACAAGAACAAAGAAATCATAAACACCATCTTAATAGAAAGAACTATCATTCAAGAACAAAGAAATCATAAAGGTCAATCAAAACTTTAAACAATCATCACATCATCAAATCGAAGAATCATATAACTTTCACATAATTCCCATCGCTCTAGGTTGTGGCATTTAATACTTTTCGCATCATTCACAATATCACCGCTTTATTGCGCGGAGTTCGATCACGACCAATCGGCTAGGTTGCCTCATTTGAGACATGTACCTCAATCACAATCTCATTGTCACTTTCCGGATTCAATATCAGCACAATACCACCATATGTGCAGCATGATGTCTGATCACGGCACGATCGGCTAGGCCGCCTTACCAAGACATTGTTCCTTTTTCATGAATCATATCATTTCAATCTTTATTTCACATATATCAATTCATAGGCACTTGGGGCCACAATTATCACATCATACTTGTCACTGGGCCACATTTCATAACTTAAGCTCTTCTTCCCCACATTTCACATCATTTCCACATATTTCACATCAATATCAATTTCAACAACAATCCATTCAATCCAAGATGTCAAGTACACATGAGAGAAAATCATGAATCGTGGCATATACAATATTTCAGAAATAATACACCTCAAGTTCATTAGAAATGGAACTTTAAACACAAAGGATTCTTTCAAAAAAGAGGGGACACACCAAACCACAATAGAAACACACATCGAAGTCATAAACAAGCAATTACACCAATTATTCTTGAATTTCTCTTTTCCAATCACGACAATATACAATCTCAACATCGAAGTATGTAGCAACTCGGATCACATTGGATATACTTATAAGGCAAAATATTATCTCGAACAACCACTTATGGGCATAAATTGTGTACAAAGTCTTTATGGCGCTTTATTATTGAAGTCATTTATGGAAAGTAGAGTCAAGGCTCATTTCATAATCTGTTTCATATTTTCTCATGTCATAGGTATCACCAGGCACAATTATAACTCAAGTTCTACGCACGTTGGCCACACTCTATTTCCCAAATTCATTTGATTTATTTCAAACATCATTATACATAGAGGATTTCATATAGTTTGGCATAACAATCTCAATTTAAACTTGACTTGAAATCTAGACATTTTAGCACATAGTTCTCATTCTTCACATATTCTCAATTTACCAAGAATAGCATATTGAACACATTGAGATACACCTTTCGCATATATCTTGTAACACCAATTCCTTTGAAATAACAAATACTACATCAATCAAATTTCGAACTTACAATATTTTCACGGACACCATGTGAGCTCAATTTCTAAGAAGAGGGAGTTTTAGGCATACATAACTTGTTTAAGCTTTTCTTGGGTTACGACAATGCACCAACATCTCTAGCGGTAATAATCTATAAGGAGAAATCGAAAATCAATTAATAATTTAGAAAGATTTCAGATGGTGTAACTCTCTTAGGAATTTCTTCAAACACCTAATCATGTGAAATAGACTACAAGGTTCTACAATGAAAATTCCTTCTTTCCTCATCCAATTTCATCAAGAACTACCCAAAATAGTTCATTATATTAATCCCACATACTATAGCTTAGTATCACATGCATGGCCTATTTATAAACCTACAATATATTTTTTGAACTCATAATCTCATATATGAAATATTAGAAGTAGGACTTACCCGGAAGATAGTGAGCTAGAGATTATCATGCTTGATTCTTGAAGGTTTGTGCAAGATTGATGATTAGGAGGCTAGGTTCCTGTAACGACCCGGCCGGTCGTTTTTGGAATTTATGCCCCGATCCCCCATTAACTGTTTTTTCTAAGTTCATTTTTGCTATTTTGGTTTGCCGGGACGTTCGATATCAGGATTCGGAGTGTTTTGGGACACTTAGTCCCTAAATGAGAGTTTAAGAGTTGAAAAATAGTCCGTATTTGGAACAGTGTGAAGATGACCTTGGAATGGAAATCTGATGGTTCTGTTAGCTCCATTAGGTAATTTCGGGGTTGGGAGCATGTTCGGAATATTATTTGGAGGTCCGTAGCTCTTTTAGGCTTAAAATGCCGAAGTTTGAAATTTTGAAGTTTCCGGTCCGATAGTGAGTTTTTGATCCGAGGGTCGGATTTGAATTCCGGAAGTTGCAGTAGCTCCATCATGTCATTTGTAATGTGTGTGCAAAATTTCAGGTCATTCGGACGAGGTTTGGTTAGGTTTTTGATCGAAAGCGTATTTGGTTAGAATTTGAAGTCCTTAGGCTTGAATTCTTGATTTAATCGGGTTTCCGGCGTTGTTTTGGGTGATTTAAGGATTGGTACAAGTTTGAATAAGGTATTAGGTGGTATTGGTGTTTGTGGTTGGGGTCCCGGGGGTCCCGGGATGATTTCAGATGCTCAACGGGTTAATTTTTTGAAGTTAGAAGGAAATTTGCAGCAGGCTTCTGTTGTTTTCGCTTCTGCGGCTTGGGAACCTCAGAAGCGATTCCGCAGAAGCGGCCTTTGCGCCGCAGAAGCGATTTAGCTCCTCCTCCTCTGAGATCGCAGAAGCAGTCTATTATCCGCATAAGCGGAGCCGCAGAAGCGGCTTTGAAGCCGCATAAGCGGCTTTGAAGCCGCATAAGCGGAGTCGCAGGAGCGACCTTGGTACCGCAGGAGCGGAATCCGGGCTTCCCTCCAATTTCCACAGAAGCGGAATATTGCCCGCAGAAGCGTAATCGCAGAAGCGATTTTTGGTCCGCAGAAGCAAAATTTGTACCCTTAATGAGAAACCGTAGAAGCGGTTATTTTTACGCTTAAGCGGGACCGCAGAAGCGGTCCCTTGTCCGCAGAAGCGGAAACGCCTGGGCAGTACTTATCATTTTCAATACGAGGGTTCTTCCATTTTTATCAAAAACAATAGCTAGAGAGCTCGGTTTTGAGACATTTTTCGAGGGATTTTCAGAGGCAACGATTGGGTAATGATTCCTTACTCCCTTATGATTAATACTCACTAATCTAACCTCAAATTCAACTTTAATTTCGGATTTTTGAATGAAAAATGGGGTAAAGTTCTTAGACCTAATTATGAGGATTTGAGGGGGCATTCGACCTCTGATTTGGGAGATTTTTATACGGTTAGACTCGTGAGAGTACGAGGGTTCTGAAAATGTAAAAATTAGTCGATTCTGAGACATTGGCTGGAGTGGAATTTTTGTAATTTTACCTATTTTTGCGCCCTAGTTTTGATTTTATTAGTGGAATCAGTTAATTGCTATATTATTTACAATATAAAATTGTTTTGAATAGATTTGGGCCACTCGGAGTCAGATACCCGTGGCAAGGGCATTGTTCCCTAGTTGATTTCGCACCGGCTCGAGGTAAGTGGCTTGCCTAACCTTGTGTGGGGGACTTCGTCCCTTAGGATGTGATAATTGGTAATTGAACACCTTTTACGTGAGGTGACGAGTGCGTACTTGAGCAAATTGTTGAAACCCGGATTTTTACTTAATTACTTGATTTGGATTCTCTTTCATATTTGCCTTACTTTACTTGCTTTTATAGCCTGTGCTAGCGTAGAAGAGCATGTTTAATTGATCCAAGCTGCCTATTTGTTTAAATTGTCTTAACTGTGATTACGTAGAGCATGTTAGGCCAGTATTTCTTGATGCCTTGTATTGTTGTACTTAAATTTCTGAATATTTCTCTGATGTTGGTTGCGCATTTAAATTGGGACTACGGATGCGGGATTCTGGGAGTTTCCCCTTGTTTGTTTATTTTGGGACTACGGGTTTGATTCCCGTGAGACCCCCCTGCACTTTCATTTTGGGACTACGGGACTGTATCCCGGGAGATCCCCCTGCACTTTTATTTTGGTACTACGGGATGGTATCCCGGGAGATTCCCCTGCACTTTTATTTTGGGACTACGAGACGGTATCCCGGGAGATTCTTTGATATTGATTTGAGATTTGGACTACGGGACGGTATCCCGGGAAGTTTCATTGCACAAATTGAGAAAAGGGCTGCAGGACGGTATCCTGAAAGACCCTCGTCGGTATTCTTGCAACTTTGCTGTATTTACTCTGTGTTTCTGTTTTGTCTTGCAGTACTATATTTCGTTGATCTGTCTTATCACATCGCTGTGTTCATTAGTTTTCATCAGACTTTGATACTACTAATCTCTTGCTATTTTATTGTTTTCTGTCTCAGTAGGGCCGTGACCTTTCCTCGTCACTACTCAACCGAGGTTAGGCTTGGCACTTACTGAGTACCGCTGTGGTGTACTCACGCCTCTTCTGCGCATGTTTTTCATGTGCAGATCCAGGTGCTTCTGAGCAGGCGTACCATCAGTAGCTGTCAGGGAGCGTATTGGGGACTTGAGGTATACATCTGCTACGTCCGCAGATCCGCAGAGTCTCCTTCTCATTTTGCCCATAGTTATTAGATGTTATTTCGATCCTTCTTTGTATTAGACTATTCTGGTGATTAGAGCAGTGTTAGATTTCTCATAGCCTGTGTTGCCCGTGGGTTTCCGGGTCTTGGATGTTACTTTAGTGTTTGGTGTTAAAGTGTATGTGCCAGCGGCAACTGCATACATTATTCCTGTTATTTAGTTTTGATTACAAATTTAGCAATTGTTATTACGTCCGCGATATGTTAGGCTTACCTGGTCGTGAAGACTAGGTGCCGTCATGACGTGTTCACAATTGGTGAACTAGGGTCGTGACAAGTTGGTATCAGAGAAAACACAGGTCGGTTTATTAGAGTCTCGCTAATCGGTATAGAGACGTCTGTATTTATCTATGAGAGGCTATGTAACTGTTTAGGAAAATCTTCATTTCTTTTGAATTCCTTATTGTGTGATGTTTTGATACCAATTCTATATTTCTGTCTTCTATTCTCTCACAGATGGTGAGGACACGTGCTACGTGAGAGGACCAGGCACCCGCGCCCCCTACTGCCGCCGCCAGAGGCCGGGCTGGGGTAGAGGTCGAGGACGCACCCGATGTGTAGCCACAACACCCGCGCGCGCTGCCGCTGAGGTACCACCAGCAGATCCAGTTGGAGCACAGGCACTTGGTACACCTACTATAGCTACTACTACTCCAGCGCTCCAGGAGACCTTGGCTCAGTTCATGAGCATGTACACTACTTTGGCTCAGGCGGGGTTGCTTCCCCTCACTGCAACCACATCTCAGGCGGGGGGAGGGACCCAGACTCCCGCAGCCCGCACTCCTGAGCAGAGAGTGCCGATGGAACAGGTTCCAGAGATTATTCCTGTATCGCCTGCAGCACCAGTACAGCCCAGGGATGGGTCAGCCATCTCCGAGGACGAACAGCGCAGGCTAGAGAGGTTCAAGAAATATGATCCCCCAGTGTTCAGTGGCCTAGCTTCAGATGACGCCTTGGGATTCTTGGAGGAGTGTCATCGCATTCTTCGTACTATGGGCATAGTGGAGTCTAGTGGGGTTTCTTTCACCGCCTTTCAGCTTCGGGGAGCCGCCTATGATTGGTGGCGTACTTATGAGTTGGATAGTCCAGTCGAGTCTGCCTCACTGACTTGGACCCAGTTCTCAGACATGTTTATGAGGGAGTTTGTTCCCCAGAGCCTCAGGGATTCATGGCGCGCGGAGTTTGAGCGTTTGCGCCAGGGTGCTATGACAGTCTCAGAGTATGCCATCCGTTATACCAGGTTGGCCAGACATGCACCGGCGTTGGTCGCCACAGTTAGGGAGAGAGTTCGGAGGTTTATCGAGGGTCTTATTCCGCCCATCCGGTCCAGCATGGCCCGAGAGTTAGAGATGGATATTCCCTACCAGCAGGTAGTGAGCATTGCTAGACGGATTGAGGGTATGCTCGCCAGGGAGCGAGGGGAGAGGGAGGCCAAGAGGTCTCGAGAGTCGGGTCATTACTCTGGTGCCCGTACTTCATCAGCCGGACGTTATGGTAGGGGTTATTCTGGTCGCCCTGTTCATTCAGCCTTGCCAGCAGCCGGTAGTACTCCAGCTCCACCAGCACCTCAGGAGCCTTATTATGCGCCTCCAGTTTCTAGCGCGCCTCCTGCGCGGGGTACTTCCAGAGGTCAGTCTAGTGGACCTAGCTCCAGTCAGTCACAGCCACCACGTCCTCCCAGAGCTTGCTTCGAGTGTGGCGATACACGTCACGTGGTTAGGGACTGCCCCAGACTTGGTAGGGGTTCATCTTCACAGACTGCTCAGCCACAGCGTGCTTCTCAGAGTTCTCAGGCTATGGTTCCAGCTCCCACTGCTGCCCCACCTGCCCAGCCTGCCAGGGGCGGAGGCCGAGGAGATAGAGGTCGCCCTCGTGAGAGGGGTAGGGCCAGATATTATTGCATTCCTGCTCGCACCGAGGCGGTTGCCTCCGATTCTGTCATCACAGGTATTATTCTGGTTTGTCACAGAGAGGCATCGGTTCTATTCGATCCCGGCTCCACTTATTCATATGTGTCCTCTTATTTTGCTTCGCATTTGGGTGTGCCTCGGGATTCTTTGAGTGCCCCCGTTTATGTTTCTACTCCTGTGGGAGATTCTCTTGTTGTGGACCGCGTGTACCGGTCGTGTTTGGTTACTATTCATGGTTTTGAGACCAGGGCTGATCTATTATTACTCGATATGGTTGATTTTGATATTATTCTGGGCATGGACTGGTTGTCGCCCCATCATGCTATTCTTGATTGTCACGCCAAGATCGTGACGCTGGCTATGCCAGGTGTTCCACGTATTGAGTGGAGTGGTACCTTAGATCATACTCCCAGCAGGGTTATTTCTTTCCTTAAAGCTCAACGTATGGTTGAGAAGGGGTGTGCTGCTTATTTAGCTTATGTGAGAGATGTCAGTGTTGACACCCTTTCTGTTGATTCAGTCCCAGTGGTACGGGATTTTCCCGATGTGTTTCCAGCTGATCTTCCGGGCATGCCGCCCGATAGAGATATTGATTTTGGCATTGATCTGTTATCGGGCACTCAGCCCATCTCCATTCCTCCATATCGCATGGCTCCTCCTGAGTTGAAGGAGTTGAAGGATCAGTTGCAGGAATTGTTGGGTAAGGGTTTTATTCGACCCAGTGTTTCACAATGGGGAGCCCCTGTTTTGTTTGTGAAGAATAAGCACGATTCTATGCGTATGTGCATTAATTATTGCCAGTTGAACAAAGTTACAGTGAAGAACCGATATCCTTTACCTCGTATTGATGATCTGTTTGATCAGCTTCAGGGCGCACAGGTGTTTTCCAAGATTGATTTGCGATCAGGTTACCATCAGTTGAAGATTTGGGAGCCAGATATCCCAAAGACTACCTTCAGGACTCAGTATGGTCATTACGAGTTCCTCGTTATGTCTTTTGGGCTGACTAATGCCCCAGCAGCTTTTATGCATTTGATGCACAGTGTATTCAGGCCATATCTTGATTTATTCGTGATTGTTTTTATTGATGATATTCTGGTATATTCCCAGAGTCGGGAAGATCATGAGCAACACCTGAGGGTAGTGCTTCATACTCTGAGGGAGAAGAGATTGTATGCAAAGTTTTCCAAATGTGAGTTTTGGCTGAGTTCTGTGGCATTCCTAGGCCACGTAGTGTCGAGTGAGGGCATTCGTGTGGATCCGAGGAAGGTGGAGGCCGTGCAGAGTTGGACCAGGTCCTCCTCAGCTACTGAGATCTGTAGTTTCCTTGGCTTGGCGGGTTATTACCGTCGCTTTGTGGAGGGATTCTCATTGATCGCGGCTCCTATGACTAGATTGACCCAGAAGGGTGCCCCATTTCAGTGGACAGAGGAGTGCGAGGAGAGCTTTCAGAAGCTCAAGACAGCTTTGACTTTAGCCCTAACCTTGATGTTGCCTACCGGTTCGGGGTCTTATACAGTGTATTGTGATGCCTCATGGGTTAGACTTGGAGCAGTATTGATGCAGGACGGTAGGGTGATTGCCTACGCATCCCGACAGTTGAAGGTGCATGAAAAGAACTACCCTGTTCACGACCTTGAGTTAGCTGCCATTGTTCACGCCTTGATGAGCTGGCGTCATTATTTGTATGGGGTGCCTTGTGAGATCTACACTAACCATCGGAGTTTGCAGCACTTGCTTATGCAGAAGGACCTGAATATCCATCAGATGAGGTGGTTAGAGTTATTAAAGGATTATGATATTACCATTCTTTATCACCCAGGCAAGGCCAATGTGGTCGCCGATGCTTTGAGTCGTCGGGCGGAGAGTTTGGGGAGTTTGACATATCTACCGGCCTTAGAGAGACCTATGGCGATGGATGTTCAAGCTTTAGCCAGGCAGTTCGTGAGATTGGATCTTTCAGAGCCTAGTCGGGTTCTAGCTTGTGTGGTTTCTCGGTCTTCTCTATTTGATCGCATCAGGGAGCGGCAGTTTGATGACCCTCATTTGCTTGTCCTTCAGGACAGAGTTCGGCGAGGTGATGCCCGAGATGTTACCATCGGGGATGATGGAGTGTTGAGGATGCAGGGCCGGATTTGTGTGCCCAAT
>MU692128.1:4758-19000 GCA_026770625.1 Nicotiana glauca
AATTCCCTTTCAATCAACTATTTGTTCCAGGCCTTGAACAAAATTAATATTTTAAACAGCCATATGAAAAGAGAACTTATATTTATCCACAATTTCACAAGGCCATGGATCCATAGAAAACTTCCAAGATACATAAACATTTATATGACAAAACAACGACATGAGCTAGATCATCGATAGACACAGCAGGAATCATCAAAATAGAGTAATTAGTATTATTATCATTACTCTCGAGAACAGTACCTGTAGTAGGGTAGTGTGTGGACCAGAACTATAATGAAGAAGACGATGTCTAGAACTAGAACAGGATCGAAGAAACTTATCGAACTTTGACCTAACAACGGAATCAACGAACAGATCTCGCCAAGGAAACCACAGAAACAATCATCGAAACTCAGTCATCGAAATTCAAACATAAACAAAAAAACTTGAGACTCGCCGGAAAACTCGACGACACAAATTACTCCTCAAATCGCAAACGAGAAGTATCACTGATTTATAATTCTAGCAACAGTCAAATTTCAGAAATTCAGGAAGATGAAGCTAAGTCAACCACGGATACATCTTCAAAACAGAACGGAACAAGAATATTACTCAAAATGTATAGGAGTCTAATTGCGGCCTTGAATGTTCAAACTCAAATCAATTCTAAATAAGCTGCATCAAAACGAGCTTTCAAACACGTTGTAAGCTATTAAACCTCGGATCTTATCACACTTAGATCAATACCAAATCAACAAACAAGATAAAGGAACTGGAAACAAACCTGAGCTGAAATTTTTTCTATAACTTTGAGTTTGAACGTACAAGCAAAGAAAACTCAGCAATGTTTCGGAATTGAGTTAACACAGTGGCTAAACTGAACAAGGAGTCACGACCTTAAGCCTCGAACAACGACTTCACATCAACAACGTCTCCAACCTCAAACGAAATCCATTATTTTTTACCAAAAATCAAAGAGAAGACCAACAAAACAGAGATGCGACTATCAAACTAAGAAGACAATATCTTGTGTTACTCCCTTTTTATTTGTACTAAGACTAAAAATGAAGAAACACAATCGAAAAGAAGAAGAATAGTTTGGAACCCTAGTTTTCCTCTTCTCAATTTTCTCTGAATTTTTCGCTCCCAAAAACCAATCTCCAAAAATCTCCTCCTCTTCGTATAAAGTCGCCTGAAAGTTTTTGATGGTGAGGAAGATAGAGACACGCGATTTTCGTGTCTCTATCTGATGAGGCTCCGTTGGGTTGTAAAAATGGGTCGGGTTTGGGTATTGGGTGTTGGGTCAATCCGATTTGGGCTAGGTTAGGGAAAGAGTTGGGCTTTTAAAATGGTTTGGCCCAATTCAAATTAAAACTAGCTTTTTGTTTCAATTTTCTTTTCTTTCTTTAATTAATTAAAAACCTAAATTAAACTCCTAAATTTATTCAAATTATAAAATTAAGCTAATTATCTAACTATAATAGTTATAAGAACTAGTTGATCCTAAATTTAAAGAGAAAAAATTAATAACCCAAAATTGAAAGCCAAGAATGTAAAAATGAGTCATTTTTTGTGATTTTTATTTTTTAATAAAGCAACTAACTAATTATCCTAAAATGTGAAAAAAAAAATTCTAAATGCAATTGCATGGTATTTTTTTTTATTTTTTTACTTTTTTTTTGGGTATTTTTGAGTTTTTTTTTTAATGAAAATTAAATATGCACAATAATACAAATAATTAATAAAATTCTACGAAAATTCCTATAAAATTGCAAACATTGGAAAGAATTATTTTGTGATATTTTATGGGAGTAATTCATGTAGGGCAAAAATCACGTGCTCACAACATCTTTGGCAAACCAAACTCTGTCTTGGACATCACCATCCAAAGCAACAGCAGGAGACAAATTGATAACATATGCAACAGTGTTAAGTGTTTCCTCACAAAATGTATTTGGAAGTTTAGCCTCTGAAAGTAAACATCTAACTCTCTCAACTAGAGTTTTATTCTTCCTCTCTGCCAAACTATTCAATTGAGGCATCTTGGGCGGAGTTTTCTGATGACGAATTCCTTGTTCCTTGCAATAGTTATCAAAGGGACCACAATATTCACCACCATTATCAGTGCGAATACATTTTAATTTCTTCCCCATCTGTCTCTCAGCTAAGTCCTGAAATTCCATAAAAATGCCATGTGTTTGATCTTTAGATTTCAAAGGATACACCCAGAGCTTACGAGAATGATAATCAATGAAGGTCACAAAATAAAGTGCACCACCTTTTGACTTTACTTTAAAAGGACCACACAAATCAGAGTGTACTAGCTCTAATAAATCAGACTTTCTTGAGGGAGGATGGCTATGAAAGGAAACCCTTTTCTGTTTGCCAGCTAAACAACGTATGCACCTTTGTAGCTTTTCTTGTTTTACTCCAGAAAGCAAACTTTTCTTAGCCAAACACGTAATCCCTCTCTCACTCATATGACTCAATCTTCGATGCCACAATTCTGACAAACTATCACTTTCCACCAGATTTATTGAGTCATTAAGAATAGAGCCTTATGTCACATATAATTGACCAGACTTGACTCCGCGAGCCACTACTAACGAGCCCTTAGTGAGCTTCCATTGGCCTTTAAAGAGAGCATTATGGTAACCTTCATCGTCTAATCTTCCTATGGAGATCAAATTGAAAGAAAAGTCTAGAGCATGCTTCACTTCTTGAAGAACTAACGTTGAACCATTATTAGTTTTCAAACAAACTGTGCCAACACCAAACACCTTAACTTCACTGGCATTGCCCATCTTTAACACTCCAGAATCAACAGCATTATAAGATGAGAAAAAATCTTTTCTTGGTGTGACATGTGAGGTAGCTCCAGAATCTACTATCCAGCTAGTCTCATGGTATACCAAATTGATGACGTTTTCATCATAAGTAAAAAGAAGGTCATCTCGAACAATAGCGGCAACATTGTTCTCGTTATTTTCAACTTTCTTTCCTTCTCTAATGTCTTGATTCAACTTGTGGCAAAACCTTTTGATGTGTCCTTTCTTGCCACAGTGGTTGCATGTAACATTATAGTATTTGGACCTTGACTTACTTGTACTTTTACCTCTATTCCTTGAGCCTTTTGTTCTATCTCTCCCCCGGTCTTCTGTAACCAAGATATCTGCTTTTGAGGATGAACCCTGATATTTTCTCCTTACTTCCTCGTTCAACACACCACTCTTGGTATATTCGATGGTCACCTACCTCAAGGAGCTGAATTTGTCAAAGAAATATGAAGTGTTTCCCAAGAGTCTGGCAGAGTATTAAGAAGCCAAAGTCCTTATATCTCATCATCAAAATTAACCCCCATTCCAGATAGCTGATCAAGGACGCCCTGAAAATCATTTATGTGATCAAGGATAAGGCTGCCTTCCTTGTATTTATAGGTCATCAATTGCTTTAGCAGAAACAATTTGTTGTTCCCGGTTTTTGAAGCATAAAGAGTCTCTAACTTTTCTCACAATGATCTCGCATGTATCTCGTTCACAATATGGTTGCAAACATTATCTTCAACCCATTGACGTATATATCCACATATTTGTTGGTGCTCGAAATCCCAATCTTCATCGGATATACTCTCGGGTTTATGAGCTGAAAAAATGGGTAGATGCATCTTCTTCACGAACAACAAGTCTTTCATCTTGCTTCTCCAAACATTATAATTTCTCCCATTTAAACTTACCATATTGCTCATATTCGGCTCCATTCCGTAATTACCCGGATAAATAACCAAGGCTCTGATACCGCTGTTATGTCGAGGAAGAGGCAAACTCGAAAATAAAGAAGATAAAGAACACCAAATTTTAACGTGGAAAATCCTTCAAATCGAAGGTAAAAACCATGGGATCACAAAGATCCAAAAAGCTCCACTATAACAATAAGAGGGTTACAAAGTTCTCCAAATTGGCTATACAACAAGGGCCAAATACGGAGCAATAATAGCAACAAGAGCAACAACTAATCAATTGAAGAAAGACTATTTTTGTTATTTTCTTTGTATTTTGTTTTTGCGAACAACTTAACCACTAATTAATCCTAAAATATGAGATTAAACCCTAAATGCAAATACCAAATGTATTTTTTATATTTTTATATGAATTAAGATGCACAAATAAAATGCAAACAATTAACAAAAAATGACACAAAATTCACAAAATTGCAAAGTAATGAAAGAAATAATTTTGTTTGAATTTTTGAGAATAATTAGCTTAGGGCGAAAATCACGTGCTCACAATTGGTAGCAGTTTGTTGTATTAATCAAGTCAGCTTATTAGCTGTATGTAATCTAGCTCCAGGTAATTTTTAATAAGTCTTTAAAGTCCTAGTGTTAGGACCTGACTATTTGTCATCGGGCGTGGCACGGTTGTGGCAAGGATTTGGGCGTGATGGCCTTGTCATTGGCCTATGTGCGGGCAAAACGATCATGCGGGCGACAGGTTGTTGTGGGCAAGTATTGGCCAAGGCCTTGGCATGGGCGAGGCGGGCGTGGCAAAGGCTTGACAAGGCAGCATGGGCAAAGTTAGGGCGGCATGGCACGGCATGCGCGCCAAAATCAGTGGCATGACACTTTTCGGTTCTGGCAGCTATGTGCGGGCTAAGCGAAGGCAAGGCGGAAATGCGGGATGATGGAAATGGCTTTCTATAGCAAAGGCAAGGCTATGTGAAGGAAAATACAAGAAATGGCACGAGGGAAATGAAGGTTGGCACGGACAAGGAAAAAACAGGGCCAAGGCAGTGCATGGGCGGCAGCGGCGTCGGGCGTGTGCGGCAGAATTGTGGCAGCGGGTTGCGGGCAAGACATTGGCATGGGGCAATGTCAAATTAATCTAAGGCTTGGCTCAAAGTAAGCCTTGGGCGAAATTCAGCTGGCCAAGGAAAAATGGCACATGCCATGCACATGGGAAGCGGTTGGCGGTTACCTTGTTCTTAGCCATGATCTCCCATGATCTCCTATGATCTCCCATGATCAGATTATGCTTGTATATTGTCCCATTTCGTGATTATTGTGTCCTAAGTAGTTGGGGATGTCAACACATGTTAGGAACAAGATTTAAACTTAGCCCGACAAGTGGCAAAAGGTGTAGACGACAAGTGTCATGTGCTACCAAGTTTAAGGGCTGCCTATATTTTATAAATAGGGCCTTTAACTTAGGCAGAAGTATGAGGTGGTGAATTTCGTGTGAAATTCTAAGTGGGAAACAAGAGAGACACGTGAGGGTTTCTAAGTGTTTCAAAAAGGGGCTAAGCTTTGGCTTGGGCAGATCTTAGTGTTCGCAAAGAACGACTTGTGTTCTTGCCAAAAGTGGGCTGTGAGCGGACTGTGTTCATAGCAAGAGTGAGGGTCCTTTGTATATTTTCAGAATTAATGCAAAGGTTGGGAATTTTCTCGTAGTTGCTTTGTGTTCTTATTATTTTGCTGCCTAAATTTCATTTTAAGCCAAACTTGTTGAAAATTGGCAAAGTGTTTCGGAAAGGCTGAGTCAAGCGGGGGACTTGACTGCCGCGCGGGTGTGACTTTGGGCTGACCAAAAATGCCCCCGTGATAACTGGTATCCGAGCGGAGCAGGTTCGTGGCAGTGGCAAGACGATCAGTGGCAGAAAAATAAGAATATGGCGGAGGCGAATGCCATTGTGGCAGATGTGAATGGAGCACAAGGGGCGTTGCATGTAAACAACCCTTGGGGATGATTCATTGAGTTGGCTTGACGAGGACGTCAATTTCAAAGGGTGCGGGTGGTTTGTTAGGACCTGACTCTTTGTCATCGGGTGTGGCACGGCTGTGGCAAGGATTTGGGCGTGATGGCCTTGTCATGGGCCTATGTGCGGGCAAAACGATCATGCGGGCGACGGGCTATTGTCGGAAAGTATTGGGCAAGGCCTTGGCATGGGCAAGGCGGGCATGGCAAAGGCTTGACAAGGCAGCATAGGCAAAGTTAGGGCGGCATGGCACGGCATGCGCGCCAAAATCAGTAGCATGACACTTTTGGGTTGTGGCAGTTATGTGCGGGCTAAGCGAAGGCAAGGCGGAAATACGGGATGATGGAAATGGCTTTCAATAGCAAAGGCAAGGCTATGTGAAGGAAAATACAAAAAATGGCACGAGGGAAATGAAGGTTGGCACGGACAAGGAGAAAACAGGGCCAAGGCAGTGCATGGGCGGCAGCGGCGTCGGGCGTGTGCGGCAGAATTGTGGCAGCGATTGCGGGCAAGACATTGGCATGGGGCAATTTAAAATTAAGCTAAGGCTTGGCTCAAAGCAAGCCTTGGGCAAAATTCAGCTGGCCAAGGAAAAATGGCACATGCCATGCACATGAGAAGCGGTTGGCGGTTACCTTGTTCTTAGCCATGATCTCCCATGATCTCCCATGATTAGATTATGCTTGTATATTGTCCCATTTCGTGATTATTGTGTCCTAAGTAGTTGGGGATGTCAACTACATGTTAGGAACAAGATTTAAACTTAGCCCGACAAGTGGCAAAAGTTGTAGACGACAAGTGTTATGTGCTGCCAAGTTTAAGGGCTGACTATAGCTTATAAATAGGGCCTTTAACTTAGGCAGAAGTATGAGGTGGTGAATTTCGTGTGAAATTCTAAGTGGGAAACAAGAGAGAAACGTGAGGGTTTCTAAGTGTTTCAAAAAGGGGCTAAGGTTTGGCTTGGGCAGATCTTAGTGTTGGCCAAGAACGACTTGTGTTCTTGCCAAAAGTGGGCTGTGAGCGGACTGTGTTCATAGCAAGAGTGAGGGTCCTTTGTATATTTTCAGAATTAATGCAAAGGTTGGGAATTTTCCCGTAGTTGCTTTGTGTTCTTATTATTTTGCTGCCTAAATTTCGTTTTAAGTCAAACTTGCTGAAAATTGGCAAAGTGTTTCGGAAAGGCTGAGTCAAGCGGGGGACTTGACTGCCGCGCGGGTGTGACTTTGGGCTGACCAAAAACGCCCCCGTGACATCTAGAATAGTGCATAAATAATTGTACAACAATTTTGTTAGTGAAATGGATATTTGTGAAGAGAATTAAGTTGGTTGTCTGCATCTAAAGCCTTTTGTATTCTTGATCTCCAGCATATCTGATAATTCTGTTTGATAATGAAAAGAGTAGTTTCTTTCCGGTCCCCTAGTTTGATATATCACTTTCTCTTGCGCATTAATGAATGGATCAACGAATTTCATCTATCTATTTATATGGCTGACCAGATCCTCAAGATATCACTTTACATCCAACTTTCAAGAGTTCAAAAGTAAAAATTTCATCGATCAATCTGGGATTATCCGCGACATATCCTTTACTCTACTGTCATGACAGTAAAACAACATATAATGTTAGGTCTATGTTTTTGATCCTGAAAGTACTACCTAAGGCCGCGGAGCATCGAGATCGTAGTAGTATGGGCAATTGGGCATGTTGTTTTAGAGTTATACAAGTTCCTGTATAGATATCATCGTCCCTTATCACATAAGGAAACTTGCGCTCTCTCAAACAGAGTTGTTGGTTTTAAGAATCGGAAGGCCGTCAACTCCGAATAACCTTTATTGCACTCGGAATACCTTTTCTTGAACTCTGAATAACAAGTACTCATTCTTTTTAGGTTTCTAAGAAAATGAATAGTCTTTGTTGTAGTGATATTTACTGTATGAGCATTATAATAGATCTATACAAGAACTCTTAGTTAATTAGTCTTTCTCTAATTTTAACTGTAGTTTACCGTTGGTCACGTGCCCGTGTGAGTGGGTTCTCTCACTGTAACATCAATCCAGTTATATGATTAAAAGAACAAATATAAAACTACAATAATCACTACAAAAAAAACTGGAATTAGCTACGAACTTCGTCGCTAATCTGTCGCTAAAATGCTCGTCGCTAACAGAATCTTTAGATAATCCGTCGCTAAATGAGATTAGCGACGAATTTTTCTGTTTAGCTACAGATTTTATCCGTCGCTAAATCCTGGTTCTTTTAGTAGTGAATAGTGTACTCTTTGGAAGATATACAGACATTTTTTCATTCACAATGGAGCAATAGAGAAATCAATGAACATTAATGACTTTTAAGTGCATATTTCCTATATAGTATTTATTCATGTCTTTACCCAGCCCATACCACATTGTTCTACCCTGTTTTATTTGACTTTTATGTTATCAAACCAATTCAAGAATCAAGATTATAAGGTTAATGATGGAAATACACATAGTTAATTTTTTATTTTTCTAGTTTATAATAAGTTTCATATTTAATGATAATTGCGAAATATAGCAGGACAAATTTGACAGTGATGACATAAATGATCAACAAGATCATGTCTTGAAACATATGAGAAAGTTATGAAACAATTGGAGAGGATCGATGCACAAGAATATTAAGTCTAAGCCATTCCGCTGTGCTCTAAAAGATGTGCCAAAAGGAATAGACAAGAGTGATTGGGAATGACTGGTCAAGGAGCATTTTTTTACTGAAAAATTTAAGGTATGGTTTTATAGCTATTTATTTACATAGTGTTATATTAAGTTGCTAACCATAATTTTGCTCGTATGTTGTTAATTTAGGAGATAAGTACACGAAACTCTGTCAATAGGTCTAAGTTGAGTATGCCTCATCGTACGCGTAGTAAGTCAATTAGGGAGATCATTTATGAGTTGGTGAGTAAATCTTATAATTCTATTAAGAAACCTCATCTTTGTTACAAAGATTTCTTTGACTTGTTATGTAAATGTGAAGGGAGGTAAAGATGATAATCCACCGGATGTGGCAACTATTTTTTTTGAGACTCGTAAGAAGAAAAAAAAACTTGTTGAACCTGAAACCAATGAGAAATATTTATGTTTATTTAAAAAATTTAATTTATATTATTTATTTAGTATGTTGCATTATTTTTCATTCCAAAGGATACAATCAAAGAATTGTTGCAATCTGGATAGTCTCTTACAAATATTGAGGTTCTAGAAATGCTTCGGACCTCAACGAAGGAGTCATGTAGTTGGATTTGGTGATGGGATAACCGCTAGGGAGTTGAAAGGTTGTCACTCCTTTAAAGCTGCATTGTTGGAAAAGCTGAACGCTACAGAAAAAGAAAATGAAACACTAAAAGGACGCCTGGAAGGGCTAGAGAGCAAATATGATGAGTTAGGGAGTAAATATGCACATCTTGCAAAAATAGTACTGTTTGATAAGCCTTCATCACCATCACCATCTTCAAGTGATCAATAGATTGAATCATTTAATAGATTAGTTGATTGAAAATCCTATTTTACTATGTGATGAACATATTGTAATGCTCATGTGAATTTTTTCTTTATGTCATTAAGGAATAAAAAAATTCAATGAAATAAGTGAATTTAAGAAAAAATAAAGTTTCAATTATTATGTACATGCGTAGGTTATAATATTTTCCTGCTATCTAGGATTATAGAAAAGCTAAAGGAGAATTTCATAGCAGCTGCTCGGTTAACTTTCTCTAAAAGTATTAAATTTGATTACAAGAAAGCAAATACCAAGGTTTCTGGAAATGTAAAATGAACACATATGGAGTAAATTTTGTTTTGAAGTTTGGTTTTCCTCAAACTTGCAAGCTAATAGCTGGTACTCAATTTTCTCCGTATAAAGCCAAAATACCAAGTACTACGCTGAAAATCAACCTATGTTTCATGATTATTTGCTGGCATGCTTATATGTCGGAGATGAACGAGGTTGTTTGCTCCAAATTGTCATGGTACCCAATATAATGTGTGAATAGACATTTTCCTAATGGTCTTATAAGGTAGTTTAGTTCTTTATCATACCTCTGCGGCTTCTCTATTTTTGAATGCCATTTTAGGAACCCCTTTTTGTTCTGTAACCACTTCAATGTGCCTATGTATAGATTGATAGTTGTGAATTTCCTGGCTAAACGGGTGTTACTAATATGGAAATAAAGGTGCTAACGCTTAAGCAAGAGGTGTTATCTTGTGTTTCCTGTTTGCTTTAGAGATTGTTCTCAACTATCTTTGTCTTTGTGATATGATGCCCCTGTCGTTCTTCAGAACTTCTTTACTTTGATATATAATGGGACACGTGGTGGGAATATGGAAATATCCAAAGTATATCCATTTGCAATGGAATATAATTTCATGCTATTGAAGTGTTACTTTCTCTATATATAAAAAATAATTGGCATACGGAGATGATTTTGTCTGAGCACTATTTTCTCTCGTAGTAGAAATCAACAAAAAAAGAGGAGTCTTTTCAGGTACCAGTACTTGCTTACTTGCGAAATATAGTATTGTGTTACCTTCTTGGTTCCTCAAATATTTTTTACAGCAATCTCCTAAAGAGATCCAAACTGTTGATACCCAGTCCCTTGCCATCAAGATTGCAAATTTATAGAATTTTTTAGTCATCGTATAGGCATGTTCATCAATTTCAACTTTGTACTTTTTCACTTCAAATTTTTCATCATTATACTTTAAAGGGATATTGAAGAGGAAGGGAGGGAAGAAATATGCTTCAGCAGTAAATTTGAAAATAATATTGGGAAACACTATATAGTGAGTAGCAGCGTGCGTGATAAATGCTGGCAACAAACAAATCAAGAAAACCTTTTGTTTAAAGATGCCATAGTTTTGTTTATGTTTCATGAGAAGGGTTTTCATATGTTTGGCAGTGGCATTAATTTCGGTGAAATAGAGCTCTCAGTTTATTGATTTGTTAATTTTTTGTCGTCTTCTCTTTGGCAATGACAAATGAACATGTCAAACAATTGAACTGTTGCTAGTATGGTCTTCTTTAGTTGTTTATTCTTTGTTACTAAACTAACATAAATTTATTTTTTTAACAAATCAAGAATTTAAAGTTCAAAGAACCTATTCACGAGTAAAGTGTAGAGCAAGTTGAAGTATATATAAAAGGTTTTTGGTTTGTCAGGGTTGATTTAAAGACATTGTCTTATGTACATGTATATGCTGCGATTTTACTTTTTCTCTTTTTAGGAATTGTTAAAAATGCTATCTTACAATTTGGATTGGTTTCTGATAAATATGATACTTTAGTTCTTTAGATTAACAAGATGTTAAGTATTTGATTTATTTTTCAATATTGTTGAGCGTGTATGAAAGCATGTAAAGAATTAATACTATTCGTATAATTTATATTTTCGTAATTATATTGATTACATTTTCATATTGGCGAAGACAAATGTGGTTATTAAAACTCTTTAACGACAGGTTTCTCAAGTAGATAAGTGACAATTAACGAAGGAAATATTTTATGTTAAAAGTAACTATACAATTAACAAAGGGAATATCAGTCGCTAAAATCACTTCAATTGACTAAATTAGTTGTTGTCATTAGAGATTTTTAACGACTGGACAACAATTTAGCGAGGGAAAAATCTCATCGCTAAAGGCATGTATAACAACCGGAAATAATACCGTCGCTATAGAATCTTTGACGACCGGGTTGTAAAACCGATCGTGAACTTTTAACGTCGGAGCTTTTAATGACCGGTGACAATCGAATTTTTTTCGGTCGTTATCAACTTATAACGACCGGAATTGACTTTTAACGGTCAAATTTTCCCTCGCTAAAGGCCTATTTTCTTATAGTGGTTGCCTTATTACATGTCACAGTTACTGGTTCATCAGGAAAAGTAATAATAACACTATAGAAGGAAAAAGTATAAAAGTAGTAATGAATAATGATAAAGGGCAAATGCATTTGATTAAAACTGAGAAAATCGTTCAGACAAAGCTTCGCTCGATGAATCGAGCATTTATTTTGAAATAAGGAAATCTTAAAAAAATTACTGGAAATCTTAAACGCCTATAACGAATATAGAAATAAACTTTGCCATGCTACCCAGGGACTCTGCGAGCTCGGGATGGTGTGGTGGTCCAGTATTTTAGAGTTGATCCCTTTGCCACAGTCTGAATGGTGAGGCCTTCTTCCTTCTCCTCCTCAATTATGGCACTGCAGTCATTATCCTCATCTTCCAAGAACAAATCCTTCAGTACAGCTAGTGTTTCTTCTTATGCAGCTCCCCATATTATGTCAGCCTAGTAGAAAGCTTGTTCCAAACGTGGCACTAGTTGATCAAGAGGGTAATATGGTCCATGCCATGGAGGCGACCGATTCCTGTACTCTTGCCATATGTACTGGTATCCGAGCCCAAAGGTGGTACTGTGGTATTTTAGCTGTATTGTTTTAGTGATACCTTGGATGTTCTTTCCCAACCCTTTGCCGGGTTCACACCCAGACCATGCTAGTATGCTTTCTATTTTGTTACTCCACCACTTATCCTTCTCGACGAAATTGGCCCATTCGATGTGATGATAGGTTTCCCCTCCCAACCTCATTTTATGTCTAACGACCGGGATGGTTTGACTGGTGTAGATGAGGTTACTCCTATCTCTACGAATGATTACCTCATGATGGTTGAATTCAAATTTTATGGCTTGATGTAGTGTGGAAGGCACGACTCCAGCGGTATGGATCCATGGTCGACCGAATAGAAGATTGTGTGAGGCCGGTATATCAAGCACTTGGAATTTAATGCCGAATCAAGTTGGCCCACCTGCAAGCAAAGGTTGATTTCCCCGATCGTGGCCCTCTGAGATCCATAAAAAACATACACATTCATGCTTCCTGTCCGTATTTCATGGAAACCTTTGTCCAACCTTTTCAGAGTATCCAGTGGACAAATATTTAGGCTCGAACCTCTATTAACCGATACCCTGGCAATGAACTTGTCTTCAAATTGTACTGTGATATGCAATGCTCGATTGTGATTTAAACATTTGGGCGGTAACTCATCTTCGTGGAATATAATATTGTGGCTCTCCAATACTTGACCGATCATGTTGATCATTTCTCCACCAGTGATGTTATTGGGTACATAAGCCTCGCTCAGTACTTTTATTAGAGCGTTCTTGTGTGCCTCTGAATACTGTAATAGTGACAGCATACCATAATTGATACACAGAGATGAAACAACAACTTTGGTTTGTCTTTGAAAATCAAAACCCTACTTTTAGGGTAAATAAAATCGGTCAAAACTAGTAGGGAAACTATAAAATACAGAGATAGAGATACTGAAATAGTAAAGGAAAAATAATAAGAATCGTTTCAGATCTAGAAAGATCTAAACCCTAATTTTAGGGTAAGTAAAAGATTCAACCAAAAATAGATAGATTTGTGAGTAATAGAGAAAATATAGATGGAGAATAACATAAAAATAGAAATTGGACCAAATCTGGTCCGAATCAAAATCAGCCACCCTAACTGAAACATACAAAAATATTCGTACTCATAGTGGTTAGGATGAACACAAACATAAATAACTAAGATATAAGAGATTTTGAACCAGATCTGATTCGGATCTCTCAAGATCAACTTGCTATTTGATGCAAACCAGTCAAGTGATATAAAAACGAATAGTAGGTAAAGAAGTAAGGCCAGATAAGGCAAGGAATTTGGTCGGAATTAAAGGAGAAATGGCGACGGCGGGTTAGGGTTCGAGTGGTAAAAAGGAAAAAGATGAGAGTGTTTGAGGGCGGCGGAGATGGGATAATGGGGGTTAGGGTTAGGCTTGGTTAAGTTAAAAAAGGCGGATGTAATGCGGACCGTTGATCTTAGAGTTCAAATGGTCCTGATTCAAGGGGTTTCTGAGTTGGGTGATTAATTTGGACGGGTTTGGGTCTAGGTTTGATGGATATGGGTATTAGGCTGGGGTAATTGGGTTACGCTAGGTCAGAAATTGGGTTTTTTAGGGGGCTAGATTTTAAATACCCAATTAAATTAGTAAAATAATAAAAAATATCATTTGTGCATGAAAATAATTTAAAATAGTTACTTGACATTATAACAATATAAAAAGTCATTTTCTGTATAGATAATGTTATTATGCATATATGTGAGCTATTATTACAAAATATGCAATTCTAGCCTTAAAAATGCAAATGTAATTATAAATAATGCGATTAAAATATTTAAGCACTATATGGAAATTATAATAAATTTAGATGATTAAATCATCATAAAAAAATACAAGGGATAATTACTCGATATTTGTATAATAAAATGCATAAATAAATTGATTTTAAATCCTTTAAAATTATTGAAAAAATTATAGAAAACAATTGTGCATGTTTTTAAATATAATAATTATGCATGTGAAATATTTTAAATATATATATATATATATATATATATATATATATATATATATATATATATATATAT
>MU692128.1:30749-56041 GCA_026770625.1 Nicotiana glauca
CCAAAAAAAAAACAAATTTCTGGTTCACGATATATTTATCCTCTACATTACATATTATATTTTCTATCTTTCTATCTTTCTCTCTAAACACACTCACACACACAAAAAAGAAAACGGATAGAAGAAGATCAAATTAGCTTAAAAACCAACTAGTTAATTAATTAATTAGTGAAATCAAATTACAAGAGAGATCATGGGGAGAGCTCCTTGTTGTGACAAGAACAGTGTGAAGAAAGGGCCATGGTCCCCTGAAGAAGATGCCAAGTTGAAATCACATATTGACCAACATGGCACTGGTGGCAACTGGATTGCTTTGCCTCCAAAAATTGGTATACCAAAATCCCAAATTCTTGATTTCCTTATCTTACTTTCTTGATGAAACTCAACATATATCATACCTATTAATTGGATGATTTATAGGATTGTTTTGTTTTCTAAAACATTATTAGGCCTGAAAAGATGTGGAAAGAGCTGTCGACTTAGATGGTTAAACTATCTGCGACCAAATCTCAAGCATGGTGGATTCTCTCAAGAAGAAGATAACATTATTTTGAGCCTCTATATTAGTATTGGAAGCAGGTTATTATACTAGCTATAATCCCATTTTATTCGAATTATGTCATGTGTTTTCATTTCATGTTTATGTTTCTATAACTGATTAGTAACTACACCCTTTAGTTAAGGTTTAGTTTGACATGGATCTAGGGCTGCAAAAAGAATTACTGTTCAATTTTATGTGACATTACTAATGTTTGTACGGTGACAAAAAAATTCTTTGAATCTGTTTTCTCTCAAGTTCTTAAATATTTTGAATTATTAACTTTACTAACTCTTATATGACTTTTCATGCACTTAGTTTTCTGGTATGTAATTATTATTTCGGAAACCTTGAAGAATCTATATATGCAGGAAGTCACATAAAAACATGTGTTTTGACCCTTATATTCCAAACCCTTTAAACTAAAATGGGACGGGGGAATGGTCCGTTTAAAAAAGAATTACCCTTTTTTAAATTTGGTAATAATTTAACTTAAAACTTACAATTCTACCCTTAATAAGAAGTTTTTATAACCACACAAATACATTGGGACCCTTTTTGGCTTGTTTAGGACTACAGATTCCAAAAGACTTCATTTTACTTAAACTCCGTGCTCATTCAAACTGGTTCATATAAATTGGAATGGAGGGAGTATAATATATATGATTATACTCATTTTGAACTTACTCGCTCTAGATCTAGAATTCGCTTATGTGAATTAGTTCTCTTACCTTGGTTAATGTTATATGATGAATATCAGGTGGTCTATTATTGCAGCACAACTTCCAGGAAGAACTGATAATGACATAAAGAACTACTGGAACACCAAGCTGAAGAAGAAGTTATTTGGAAAACAGCGCAAAAATCTTAGAGGTAAAAGCCAAAAACAAGGATCAAGAAAAGGGAGAGATCAAATGAATAGCTCCATGGATTCTCACAACAAAATTGACACAAACCCTAGTTGGTCTGAGTTTCCTATCTTGCAACCAATACCATACTCAAATGATGAATCACGTTACAGTAGCGATCATGCTTCTATTAGAAAGTTGTTGATGAAGCTTGGAGGAAAGTTCTATGATGATGATAATGATGATAAACCAATGAATGGAGCACCAAATCCTCAACATGATCCCATGGATAATTCTTTGATGCATCCATTATATTACAATTCTATAAATTTGATGTCTTATGCTCCAATGGGTGTCATGAACACGTTGAATTCTCCTTTCAAAAATTCTCATGAGTACAACATGGACGGGAAAGCAATGTGCTGGGGCGACACTGACACTGAGAAACGAAAGCTAGGGGAGCGAATGGGATCAGATACCTCAGTAGTCCTAACACTAAATGATGGATGCAATTCTGCAATTGAGCTTGAGCATATGGTGTACAGTAATCCACAAAAGTTAGATGATCTTGAAATGCTACACGACGATATGCTTAATATTGAACCTTATACTAGTTTGGGAGGAAGCTTGGACTGGGAAGATATGAACAATTTGGTGTTTCCCTTTCCTCCTCTAGTTGTTTCCAACAATGAAGGTCATCAACATGGCTCTTTGCTTGAAGAAGGGGCACTTAATGAGCTTAGGTACCCTAGGGATCAATAAATATTTTGTAAATTTCGTTTGACATTGTAAATTTTCTTGGAGGATAGAGACCTGGTGATTAATAAACCCAAATAAACTTGTCTCCTCAAAATATTGAATCTTTTGACTTGGTTATTTGTCTTTCAATAGCTAGTTATTATAGTCAATCATGTTTAAAATTAGCTGATCCATATGTGCCTACCTTGAAAATGATCCTTTGATCAGTGCAAATTGTTTTGAGATGTATGTTTATTGTAAGAGTTTAATTAAATTTTATACACAGCTATTATAGCAATTTTAAGCTATGAAGTTATCTAAAAATAACTATATGCATGTATTAATTTATAATGAGAGAGATTAGTAACATGAAAAATAAAGCAGGTAAGACACTACAACAGAGTAGGTATACGTATAAGTTAAATCCTACTTCTAAAGGTTTCATTCATAAATGCCAAGAGCATGTCGCAGTGTTGAGCTTTGATCATCTCATTTAAAAGCATAATTTGTTAGAGAAAACACACTTTTATTTAGTCTTTGCAGTTTTGAGCTTTGATCATCTCATTCAAACGAGTATTTTTTTTATGAGCCAAACATGCGGAAAATTCCTTTCGATAATGGGTGACAGTGAGAGTGGATGGAACCCAAAATCTATGTCTGCTCTTATAACATGTTGAAGTGTGCAACCATATCATCTAAGGTGTCGTTTGGTAGAGTCTATAAGAATAATGCTCAATATAGTATATTAGTTATGCTGGTATTAGTTATGCTTGCATTAATTAGTTATGCTGACATATTTATAAAAATACCCTCATAACCGGTCCATCACTTTATCTTTTAAAAAAATGTCTATTGAGAAATATTTTTATTTGAAAAAAGGTTTTAAAAAAGTTATTTGATTTGTGTACCTATATTGTAGTATATAACTGAATATTTATATATGAACATTAAATATGCTACGTATTTATTTATTTACTAGGGATATAACTTTATTTCCAACTTTCTTGGATTATTTCAAATTTACATTAATATAATAGTATATTTTAATCAAGCATAAATTTTGAAGGATAATTTTGTCTTTAACTAGGCTAGTGCAAGCATTAAAATCCATTGCATTGTTAATGCCATGGTTTCTTATGCATTAGTTATGCATAATATAATACAAAATAGAGTGTATAACTAATGCTTGCATAACTAATGCATAAGCTCAAAAAATATACCAAACAAGGTATTATTAATACACAAAGTGTTACAACCCATATTCACGTACGTTAGTTCATGCCATAAGGTAGTCGACGTAAATCCATGAAAAGATTATCTATAAGATGATAAGAAGATAATCATATTGGTCTTAAATGATACAAAGGTGTATAAGGGTGGTTAACAAGTATTAGAAGTTAAACGAATCAAGGATGTTATCAGCTGTATTTTTAAGTAAACCTATAGGCGCTTAATGCACTCAAGAGGTCGTGTTTTAAGGTATTTGAATCATATAATATTCGTATCATAAGTCTTGAAGTCAAACGAGTTATGAAACAAAGGTCAGCAAAAGTTGTCGCAACTTAGGTTCATAATTTTACTTAAACATTAGGTCAAATGTTACTAAGCCTTTCTCCCAATTTACAATAGTTACGGGGTGATCTACCATCCAAATTAAATATCTATGAGTCTAGTTCCTAACGCATTAAATCGTTCGTCGATATGACATCGGAATAGAGAGATATAGGCATTTTTGCGAGACTGCACAAGTTCTAGGTGACAAGTAGGTGTGTCACCTACTTGGTTAAATGATAGCCCAAAAATAGAAAATTTCGGATCGGCGAAACAGCCTATTTAAAGGGGTGTCTCCTGAAATATAACCCTCATTCTATATCACAAATAATCAGACCTAAAACCCTACAAACTTCCTCCCAAAAATTATTCAAAAACACTAATCAATTTTCCTTCTATTTCAACTTCTAATTGGGCGTAAAATCTAGAGTTTGAAGAAATAAGGAAATGGCTGAGTTATCCAACAAGTAAGGTAATTTTACTGCACTCTTTCATACATTTTGTCTGCTGTGAATTCATGGTAATTCGTTCTATACATGTAAGAACTCACGGTATGGTAATCGGAAGCTGTGAGTTCGAGTTATTCACTTGTAGCGAACTATTTTGTGTTGCTGTTGTGTTGTGTGTTTTACTATTGTTTTGTGGAGTTTTGAAGGAGGAAGGGTGTGGAGAAACACCATATATATGTAGGGTTGTGGGCTGGTAGTTCTTCGTAACATTTTAGGGTTGTTTGACACGACTACGGTGGCCGTCGTATGTATGAAGTGATTAGGTTGCACGTGGACTCTTTTGGGAGGCTCAATATGATTATTATTGATGTTGTTTGGGATGTTTGGTGATTGTTTGGAATTGTGTGAAGTCATATATATAGGGAAGGTGTTGTCCTTTCATCGTAAAATAGGTTGTGGTCGATACATAATAGTTATGACGCTTGAATGATAATGATAGTATCGTTTCTCTTATTGTAGACTAAGGAGTCGTAACAATTGCATAGCTTGAGATTGGGGCAGTATATACAAGGTATATGAGGATATCCCTTTACTTCTTTTACATGACTCTGATCGTACATAATGTAATGAACGGGCTTTCAAAAATACTCTACTCTTAGAAGCTAGCAGTACTTACATTGTTTCCCCTCTTACAGAACGATTGATGTTGATGTTTCTTCTCTTATTCCTATGTTATTAATGTTGTTGCTACTTACTGATTCTTATAAGGTTCATAGTGAATAGTTAGTCCTAATAACGTGTACATAGGATACCGACCTTACGTCACTCCAAAAGGTTTAGAACGTGATTCCATGAGTCGAGCATGCATTATATATATGTGTCTATTTTACTCTACCGAGCCGCGCTATAGTCGGCTGGGTACGGCACCTATTGTGCAACCGCTGATCAGTTGGGTTTTACTGAGCTCCACGTGGCCAGGTATTATACTACCGAGCCTTATGATGGTCGGGTACATTTTTATACCGAGCTTATTACAATCGGGTACGATATGATGATAATGATGCCCACAGAGGTGTATGCTTTAAAAGTTTATGTATATATACATATGTATCATGCATTTCATGTCAATAGCCCTCAAAGATACGCAGATGTTACAAGTTGTATATTCTCTATCCCTGCTTACATTATTGTTCGTACTTCTGGTTCTTTACCTTACATACTCAGTACTTTATTCATACTGACATCCTTTTATTTGTGGACGCTGCATGTTGTGCTGTAGGTCCTGATAGACAGGCAGGTGCCGCTCCCCCACCACAGTAGACTGTCTAGTTCAACGGTGATTGGTGAGATTCCTTATCCGGACTTGCCGTGGTCTTGGTATGCACTTTTGTTATAGATATTATGGGTATATCGGGGGCATGTTCCGGCTATGCTGCAGAACTTATGTTCTTTCAGAGGCTCATAGACAAGTGTTGACTCATGTATAGATTGGTATGCCTTGTCGGTTGAATTTTTATTGTATAGTCTTTCACGGCAGCGTGGTAGCTCGTACCTTATATATAGTTTCTTGATTGTCTGGTCATCCCATGTTATGTATGTTCATGTCATCATATTTTTTTGTTGGTTGTCCATGATCCATGTCTACCATTTATATTGTTCTTGTCAGCTCTAAAAAATAATAAAGAAGGTTAGACAAAATGTACGTTGACGCTCGGCAAGTATGGCCTAGTGCTAGTCATGGCCTTCCAGTTTAGGTCGTGAGAAACTTGGTATTAGAGCAAGTCTTTCCTAGGGATTGTCTATGAGTCGTGTCTAGTAGAGTCTTGATTATGGATGTGTAGTGCGCTACATTTATAATCAGGAGGCTATATGACATCTAGGGTTGTTACCTTCTTCCTGAATCTATATCGTGCGTAAAGTTGAGTCGTAAGTGTTCGTCTCTAATATTCACTTTTTTTCTTTCAGCGATGCGTTCGACTTGGAAGCAAACAATTAGTAGACGGCTTGATACAGTTGTAGGAGAGGGTACCAGTCAGGTGCTCCAAGCCAGAGCAGGCCAAAGTGAGGCTCAGAGTGAGATGTTGTCTCATACCTCATCTACTCCATCTCCTCCAAAGGAAATTAGGAGGCACCCAACACCACATGTTCCTCTATCTTGCACTACAAACCAAGATATGCGTAATGCGGTGCAGTTGTTGACTAGCTTGGTAGCTGCTCAGGCTCATAGGCTGAATACTGGTGTTGTTGATAAATCGGTTAGTACGAGAGTTCGTGATTTTATTAATTTAGACCCTCCAGTGTTTACCGGATCAGACCCCAAGGAGGAACCGTAGACTTTTATTGATCAGGTTCATCGTACACTGCGGGTTATGCATGCTAGTGATACAGAGGCAGTAGAGTTGGCCTATTATTGGCTATGGGATTTAGCGATTCTCTGGTATGATAGTTGGGAGATATCCAGGGCTCAAAATGCTCCTCCAGCTGTGTGGAAGGATTTTTCTAAGGCCTTTCTTTGTCACTACTTGCCAGTTGAGATACGATGAGCTAGAGCTGATAAGTTCTTGAACCTTAGACAAGGTAATATGAGTGTGCAAGAGTACAGTATGCAGTTTGATTCTTTAGTAAGGTATGCTCCCCATATGGTGGTCGAGATGAGTTATAGGGTGCATCTATTCGTGAATGGGTTGGGACCACATCTGATAAATGAGTGCACGACAGCCTCCTTGGTGGAGGGCATGTATATTTCTCATATTTAGGTTTATACCCAGACCCTAGAGAATCCTAAGTGCCAGTAGAGGGCAGATAGGGAGCGGGATAGGGGCCAACATAAGAGGGCAAGATTTACAGGGTATTCTGATGACTTCAGAGGCCAACGTCAGGCCCTAGTCTTCGACGAGTTTGGCGCCTCCTGTAGCGAGTTCCGCTCCACAGTTTCAGAGGCCTCGATATGATCGATTTACATATCCTGTTCTAGGTTAGAGTTCATAGGCATCAAGCTCACAACATCACATGGATACTAGTCATACGAGACCCCCAACACCACATTATGATCAATGCGGCAAGGCCCACTTTGGACTGTACAGTCGAGGTTCTAATGCGTGTTATTCATGCGGACAACCTCGCCATATGATGCGGGATTGTCCTAATAGAGGAGGTGGTAGTATGTTTCAGCTGACTGTATCTGTTTCTGGTTCTTCCTCATCAGTTCGACCTCCAACACACTGTTTTTAGCAGTCGACATGTCGTGGTAGAGGTAGAGATGCAATGCCGAGTTTGAGTGGTGCTAAAAAATTGAACCTATGCTCTAGTCTGTCGACAGGATCTCTAGTCGTCTCTAGATATTATTACAAGTATATGGTCTTTGTTTTGTTATGATGTATATTATCTGATTGATTCGGGATCTACATTATCATATGTTACACCCTTTGTGGCTAATAAGTTTGGCGTTGAACCTGAATTTATAAGTAAACCCCTTGCGGTATCTACTCCGATAGGAGATTCTGTGATTGCCAGAAGGGTATATATAGGTTGCACTGTGATGATTTGTAGTTGTCAAACCTCATCAAATTTATTTGAATTAGAAATGGTTGATTTTGATGTGATAATGGGAATGGACTAGTTGACCTCATGCTATGCAAATGTTGACTGTCGTACGAAGATGGTTAGGTTTCAATTTCCTGGTGAACCCGTCATTGAATGGAAGGGGAACATTGCTACACCAAAAGGTAGGTTTATTTCCTATCTTAAGGCAAGGAAAATGATCTCAAAAGGTTACATTTATCATGTCGTTCGCGCTAGGGATGCGGAGGTGAAGCCGCCTGCTCTACAATCAATCCCCGTGGTCAATGAATTTCCAGATATTTTCCAAGATTAACTCCCACGCCTTCCTCCTGAAAAGGATATTGACTTTAGCATTGATGAGTTTCCTGACAATCAACCGATCTCTATCCCTCTATATAGAATGGCCCCAGCAGAGTTGCGAGAGTTGAAGGCGCAGTTGAAGGACTTGAGAGATAAGGGCTTCATTTGGCCTAGCACTTCACCTTGGGGTGCGCCAGTCCTGTCCGTGCGGAAGAAAGATGGGTCGTTACGGATTTGTATCGACTATCGACAGTTGAATACGTTTACTGTAAAGAACAAGTATCCACTTCCAAGGATTGATGACATGTTTGACCAACTCCAGGGTGCCAAGTATTTCTTCAAGATTGACTTACATTCAGGGTATCATCAGGTGAGGGTCGAGGAGAAGGATATTCAAAAAACGGCCTTCCGGACAAGATATGGCAATTTGAATTCTTGGTGATGTCGTTCGGGCTAACAAATACCCCAGCAACTTTTATGGATCTCATGAATACTGTATTCAGGCCCTATCGATGTGTTCATGATCGTATTCATTGATGACATTCTAGTATATTCTCGTTCGTAGGCGGAACATGCGGGCTACTTGCGGATAGTATTACAGACGCTTCAGGATCGTAAGTTATATGCTAAGCTCTCCAAATGTGAATCCTGGCTTAACTCAGTAACATTCCTTGGCCATCTGATATTTGACGAGGGTATTAGTGTCGACACTCAAAAGATCGATGCAGTAAAGAATTGTTTGAGACCTACAAAACCATCGGAATTCCGCAACTTGCTAGGGCTGGCAGGATATTATAAGCGATTTGTAGAAGGGTTTTCCTCTATATAGGCACCATTGACTAAGTTAACACAGAAAGCTACTAAGTTCCAGTGGTCTGACACTTGTGAACGTAGTTTTTAGGAGCTGAAGTATCTATTGACATCTGCACTAGTGCTCACTCTCCTTGAAGGAACAGAAGGTTATGTGGTACGTTGTGATGCCTCATGTATAGGTTTGGGGTGCGTATTGATACATTGTGGGAGGTGATTGATTATGCATTAAGACAATCGAAGAAGCATGAAAAGAATTATCCAACCCATGATTTGGAATTGGATGCAGTAATATATGCTTTGAAGATATGGCGGCACTACTTATACGGCGTCCATGTTGACATCTACATTGATCACAAGAGTTTACAATACATCTTCAAGAAGAAGGAGTTGAATTCGAGGCAGCGTAGGTGGTTTGAATTACTGAAGGACTACGACATTGAGATATTGTATCATCCTGGTAAAGCCAATATTGTGGCAGACGCTTTCAGTCGTAAGTCAATGGGAAGCTTAGTACATATTGAGGCAGGTAGATGGGGGTTGACTAAAGAGCTTCATCAGCTAGCCACTATGAGAATCAAATTGTTAGACTCTGATGATGGAGGTGTTACTATACATAATACATCAGAATCATCTTTGGTAGCCGAGGTAAAAGCACGGCAATATGAAGATCCTATCTTAGTACGATTGAGATAGAGCATTCAGCAGTGCATAATTAGCTTTTGAGCTCGGGATGAGATGTGGCACTGAGATACTAGGTCTGATTATGTGTGCCTAATGTGGCAGGGTTGTGAGAGGAGATTATGAATGAGATTTATCAATCCCAATATTCCATCCATCCCGGCTCGACAAAGATGTATCATGATGTCAAGGAGCAGTATTGGTGGGATAACATGAAGAAGTCCATTGCAGAATTTGTAGCCCAGTGTCCCAATTGTCAACAAGTAAAGATAGAACATCAGAAACCCGGTGGATTGCTTCAGAATATAGAGATTCCAACCTTAAAATGGGAGGTGATTAATATGGATTTTATCATTGGACTACCTCGCTCTTATCATAAGTTTGACTCCATCTGGGTGATAATTGATCAACTTACAAAATGTACCCATTTTATGCTAGTTAAGACAACTTACACGGCTGAAGATTATGTGAAGTTGTATAGTAAGGAGATTGTTAGGCTTCATGGTGTGCCAGTATCTATTATATCAAACCGAGGAGCTCAATTTACAGCTAACTTTTGGAGGTCTTTTCAGAAGGGTTTAGGAACACAAGTGAATCTCAGCACTGCATTTCATCCACAGACTGATGGACAGGCTAAACATACCATTTAGACACTGGAAGATATGCTACGAGCATGTGTTCTAGATTTTAAGGGGAATTTGGATGACCATCTTCCACTCATAGAATTTGCCTACAATAATAGCTACCATTCCAGTATTAAAATGGCCCCTACGAGGCACTATACAGGAAGAGATGTAGATCACCAGTTGGATGGTTTGAAGTCGATGAAACAAAATTATATGGGCCATATTTGATTCACCAAGCCATTGAGAAGGTGAAAGTGATACAGGAGCGATTGAAGACGGCACAAAGCAGGCAAAAGTTTTATTCTAATATCCGACGTCATGATCTGGAGTTTGAGGTTGGTGATTGGGTTTTCCTGAGGATCTCGCTGATGAAAGGTGTTATGCATTTTGGTAAAAAGGGTAAGCTGAGTCCATGGTATATCGGTCCATACAAAATTCTTCGACGAATTGGACAGGTTGTTTATGAGTTAGAATTGCCATCCGAATAGGAATTTGTCCATCTGGTATTCCATGTATCTATGTTGAGAAAATGTATTGGAGACCCTTCTCGAGTTGTCACTATCAAAGATGTACAACTTATAGAGGATCTATCACATGATGAAGTACCGGTGGCTATATTAGATTGACAAGTCCGCAAGCTAAGAACAAAAGATGTAGCTTCTGTCAAAGTATTGTGGAGGAACAAGAATATGGAAGAAATGACATGGGAAGCAGAAGAGGAGATCAAGTCTCAATACCCTTACCTATTTCAGAATGAAGATAACAAGGATGTTGGTGGAACGCATGATACATTAGAATGTGAAACGGCTCTATGAGATAAGTAATAACTTGAGAACGCTCTTCCTTATACAAAATGGTGATATGCAGATAATGTACATATCCATAATGCTTTGTGTAGCCTTGTGAGTACATCCGTTGGGCTTAACTGCTTGCAAGCTTTGCTAGTGACCATTTTATAGGGGAAAATTTACTGGAAATTTCCATTGGAATCCAGGATGATTTGGACTCCCCATAAACCCTTACATTCGAGGACGAATGTTCCTAATTGTGGGGAGGGTATTACAACCCATATTCACGTACATCAGTTCATGCCATAAGTTAGTTGATAAAATCCATGAAGATATTATCTTTTAAGATGATAAGAAGTTAATCATATTGGTCTTAAATGATACAAATGTGTATAAAGGTGGTTAAGAAGTATTAGAAATTAAACGTTTCAAGGATGTTGTCAGCCGTATTTTTGGGTAAACCTAGAGGTTCTTAATGCACTCAAGAGGTTGTGTTTTAAGGTATTTGAATCATATAATATCCGTATTATAAGTCTTGAACTCAAACGAGTTATGAAACAAAGGTCGACAAAAGTTATCGCAACTTAGGTTCATAATTTTGCTTAAATTAGGTCAAATGCTACTAAGCTTTTCTCCCAATTTACAAGTAATTACGTGGTGATCTACCCACCAAATTAAATATCTATTAGTCAAGTTTCTAACTCATTAAACCTTTCATATATATGACATTGGAGTAGATAATATAGGTATTTTTGCAAGACTGCACAAGCTGCTAGGTGACAAGTGGGTGTGTCACCTACTTGGTTAAATGGTAGCCCAAAAATATTTTGGGTCGGAAAAGAGCCATTTAAAGGGTTATCTCTTAAAATATAATCCTCATTATATATCCCAAATAACCAGACCTAAACCCCTGCAAACTTCCTCCCAAAAATTATCCACAAACCCTAATCGATTTTTCCTCTCTTTCAAGTTCTAATTAGGGGTAAAACCTAGAGTTTAAAGAACCAAGGGAAGGGCTGAGTTATCCAAAAAGTAAGGTAAGTTTACTGCTCTCTTTAATATATTTTTTCTACTGTGAATTCATGGTAATTCGTTCTATACATGTAAGAACTCACGGGATGGTGATTGGAAGCCATGAGTTCGAGTTATTCAGTTGTAGCGGATGGTTTTGTGGACAGTTTTGTGTTGCTGTTGGGTTGCGTATTTTACTACTGTTTTGTGGAGTTTTTTAGTAGGAAAGGTGTGGATAAACACCATATATATGTAGGGTTGAGGTCTCGTAGTTCTTGGTAATATTTTCGGGTCGTTTGACATGACTACGGTGGTCGTCGTATGTATGAAGTGATTAGGTGGTGCTTGAACTGTTCTGGGAGGCTCAATATGATTATTGTTGATGTTGTTAGGGATATTTGGTGATTGTTTGGAATCATGTGAAGTCATATATATAGGGGAGGTGCTTTCTGTTTTATCGTAAAAAGGTTGTGGTCGATACATAATAGTTATAACACTTGAATGATAACGATAGTATCGTTTCTCTTATTATAGACTAAGGAGTCATGACAATTGCATAGCTTGAGATTGGGGAAGTATATACAAGGTATGTGAGGCTATCCCTTTCCTTCTTTTGCATGACTCCGATTTTACATAATGTAATGAACGAGCTTAAAAAAAATACTCTACTCTTAGAAGCTAGCTGTACTTACATTGTTTCCCCTCTTATGGAACAATTGATGTTGATGTTGCTTCTTTTATTCTTATGTTATCAATGTTGTTAGTACTTCCTGATTCTTATAAGGTTCATAGTGAATAGTTAGTCCTAATAACATGTACAGAGGATGTCGACCTTACATCACTCTAAATGGTTTAGAACGTGATTTCATGAGTCGAGCATGCATTATATATATGTATCTATTTTACTCTACTGAGCCGTGTTATAGTTGACCGGGTACGACACCTATTGTGCAACCACAGATCAGTTGGATTTTACTGAGCTCTATGTGGTCGGGTACGATACTACCGAACCTTATGATGGCTGGGTATATTTTTTTACCGAGCCTATTACGGTTGGGTATGATATGATGATGATGATGATGCCCACAGAGGCATATGTTTTAAAAGTTTATGTATATATACATATGTATCATGCATTTCATGTCAGTAGCCCTCAGAGGTATGCAGATGTTACAAGTTGTATATTCTTTATCCCTGCGTACATTACTGTTCGTACTTATGGTTCCCTGCCTTACATACTCAGTACTTTATTTGTACTGACGTCCTTTTATCTGTGGATGATGCATGTCATGCTACAGGTCCTGATAGACAGGCAGGTGCAGCTCCCCTACCACAGTAGGTTGTCCAGTTCAACGGTGATTAGCGAGATCCCTTCTTCGGACTTGCCGTGGTCTTGGTATGCATTTTTGTTATAGACATTATGGGTATGTCGGGGCCCTATTCCGACTATGTTGCAGCACTTATGTTGCTTAAGAGGCTCAGAGGCTGGTGTCGACTCATGTATAATTTGGTATGCCTTGTCGGCTGAATTTTTGTCGTATAGTCTTTCATGGCAGCGTGGTAGCTCGTACCTTATATATAGTTTCTTGATTGTCTAGTCATCCCATGTTATATATATTCATACCATCATATTTTATTGTTGGTTGTGCATGATCCATGTCTACCATTTATATTGATCTCGTCAGTCCTAAAAGAAAATAAAGAAGGTTAGATAAAATATAAACTGGTGCTCGGCAAGTATGACCGGGTGCTAGTCATAGCCCTCCAGTTTGGGTCATGACACAAAGCTAATGCTTGCATTATTTTATCTAATACATCCTACCAAACAACATCTACTAGTGAGGGTTAGCCCGAGCTAAGCTTGGGCCCAAAGGCTATTTATCATTAATATTATTTTTGAATATCACTCACCTCTACATTTAAATCTTTCATGCTAGCTTTGAATATAGTGATAGATTTATACCTTTGAAGACTACTTTCAACAGGTCAATCATCATTTTTTGTAAAATAGAATTAAATCTATGAGCAATCTATATCTATATGTATATTTTGGGTTCTCTGCCTATTCACTGAAAAGTGCAGATAGAAAACAGAGATAGAGTCGCAACAAAAACACACATTTCCACATGAGGAACTCCACTGAATTTATCACATTCCAATAAAATTGAAGTTGTTAAGCAACTAAAGAAAGAAAGAATTCACAAAATTCCTAAATAACATGTGATTTTATCTCAGAAGAAGTAATAATTTTTTAACCAGATTCAGAGCCACACTAAAAGGCAATTATGCAACATGGAAATACTTAATAAATCAACTAACATGAAAACTCCTTTCCAAATATCTACTAGATCATAGATGTAATGTTAAGTTATGACCATGAAGCCTAGGAACGTGATTGTTAACATCCTTTAAACACAATCAAGTAGTAAAATAAATATTCTCCATGGCCTAAAATGTCGTGCGTGAGCTATAAGCGTCTTAGATGAAATACCAACCACGACAGCTCCAGCTCCTAGTAGTGTATTCAGGATCATTTGCTCCCATCCCCTTAAGTTTGCAACTATGAAGTCGAGCACTACTTCACTCTCCTTCAGAAAATTTGGTATGTGACTGGCACAAGTTTTTTTCTACGTAATACTTTAGGGTCCACTTCCCAGATTCATCAAGTATCTGAATATCAAATATAGCCAAGAGCGGGCTTCCAATAACTTGAACATGTAACACACTATATAAGAGGGAATCAATAAAGATTATCATAGAAAAACCAAAATCATATATTAATGCCCTTTTGAATCTATGTCCTCATTTAGATATACGATTACCATATGGTAGACTATGACTGCAGTAATAGCAGGAAATAAAAGTCATTTTGTGAGGCCAATAAATCAAAAGAGGGAACTTATTATACTTAATATATACTATCCATTTCTTGTCTTTGAACTCTGCCTAAGAGTTTCACTTGTAGGATTTTACCAATGCAAAGAACAGGTCCTTGCAGCTTAAACATCTGCACGCTGTTCTCATGTACCCACGAGAAGCAAACTTAGATGTTCCAAAGTCAAGACACATAAAAGAGAAATATTAACTAAAACTGAGCTGCACCTGAATTCGATTTTAAATTCCTTGCTTTCGTCAGCAAAGAAGAAGATTAGTTCATGAAGGAGCACCTAACAGCTGTGTTAAAATGAGTGATATACTTCTGCCAAGTACATGCTCTGGCACAAGTAAGATTAGGAATAGACTTAGTTAGTGGAAACCTCTATTATTAACTGGAAAGTAGTTATTATCCCAGGAAAAGATGTCAATCTAAAGTATCCATTTCATCGTTTCACGAATAAAAACTATCCAGAACAAAAGAAACTGAAATACTGTTATTGTTTCTCACCTAAGCCATGGGAAATGATGGTGAGGTATATGTCCATACGATTTTGTGCAATAAATATCCTTAAGCAACCGCAGATTCATGTCTGTCGTCACTTTGTACATCTATTTTAACATTAGGGTATCCCACTCTAAATCTCACAGCTTCATTGAATAAAGGGGAAAGCCAAACTGGAAATATGTTGTTACATGATGATAATATTTCTGGTTAATGAGAAACAAAAATAGCCGAATGAACAAATGCATAATATCACAGAAAGTAGAACTTGATATGCAACCTTGAAATGGTTGTATAGGAATTTATCAAGCACAACTTTAAGATTAATTTATATGGTAGTGTCTCGGAAAATGTAGGATCACTTTCTCCCCTGCTTGACCAGAATGAAACCCTGCGACCAACCCGGTCACTTGGTTCTAATGCATTCAAAATGCTTTCTTCAGGATAGTTGTCAGTGCTTGATAATAGGATTGCATATGTTAAGCAATCTTTCCTCGTACAGTTGGAAAGGCTTTTTGCCATAAATGTATAAACTTTGTGATACCATTTTTTCAAATTTAGTATATTTGTTAAGCATGTTTTGTTTCAATTTTCCTACTTGTCACAAACAGTTTTACTTGCCTCCTCTAGATGACTTTTGCAACTAAATGTTGTGATATTTAGATAGTAATAAATTAGAATATAAACTTTATGGATATGCATGTTTTATGGCAAATATATAGCCCATCATTGACCACAAAAAGAGAAAGCATTGTTAATGGTCATTGATCATAACAGAGATGAACACTTCTTCGTATACCCGATATCCTGATCCTTCTATTGGATGCGATGACAATAATCGGCTATACAGTAATTTCTATCATATTAGAAAACATTCTTCAACAAGTAAAAGCTTACATCCGAGATGAATCTATAAAGAAAAGAGGGTGTAACAGTTATTTAAAAATATGCACAAATAGATAAAAAGTCATGTGGAGCCAAAAAATAATTTATTTCCTATATCAACTCTGGAGTCCTCAACCATGTCAGTTTTGCAGCTTGTGTCAAACTTCTCTCAGTACTCCAAACGTTAAAGGCCGAAATTTAAAAAGCTTAATCACTCAAGGAAAAACTCAAACCTATTCGTATTCTGATGTGGGGTAGGTTGTTCGTTCCTTTAAAGGTATAATTTATTGACATTCACATATAAAAGTAACATATATCTAAAATAGTAGGAAATAACAAATACCTAAGGAAAATAGCACTAAGAAGTAAAGAGTTTCATATGTTTGGTCCAATCCTGAGATAAAACTTCAATCGGATATAAAAAAATCCCCAACTTCGAGCCCCAAGCAAAATTCTTAACTTGCCTATGAAATTGTGAGGTATCAAAAATTACTGAAAAATTTAATAAAAGAGAATGCCCATTGAATCAAATACCACAGAAGAATCAAGAACCTTAAAATCTATCACTGCGCTATGCATCGTTTACCCAAAAAATCAAAATTACCAAACTAATCTCTGCCCAGGTGAAACAAGAACTAAATCCAAAGATAATAATAGTTTTAAATCCAACAGAAAGTCTGATTCATTGAAGAAATTTTCTCAAATACATATAGAACAAAAGCGCTTGACATATTAAACTTTATGTGCACCAAAGCCGTAATTGTCAAGGGAATACACCTTAGCATGTGCAGAAAAGTTGTGGTATAGAAAGGGAAAATCCAGGCCCACAGTTTACATTATAACTGTTTTGGCAAAGCACATAACTAAGCGGGGAAAAGACCGGAAGTGACAAAGGAAAGTGAAAGAGGAGTTCTAGCTACCTTCAGTGTGGACGTGGCAGAGTTGGGGGAAAATACAGGGATAACACGTGCCTAAGAGGCCAAAATAACTGCAATTCCCAAAGTACCCTACGACACCAAGCTCCTCTCTTTAGTTGCTTCTTTAATAGTATATATATATGTGTGTGTGTGTTCTTTCGTGTGAACGCTCATAGGATGTCAGCCACAAAATTCCTGTAAACTCTCATGAAAACAGTCCTCGTATTACAGATATTCTTCTGTCATTTTGGCCTTAAACTGCTGTTTTTTAGTAAGCCAGGTATTTTGCAGAAGAGCTTCATTAAATTAATTCCTTCTTCAATTACTGAATGGGATAAATTAAATTTGTCATCGTTCATGGTGGAAAATAAATAATGTCACATCAATAAGTGAACTGACCTTTGAAAAAACACTGACCCTTTTTAACCACTAAGACTTTAGGTATAGAAAATAATTTTTAAAATTAAGAAAGAAAACAATCAAGTCTTTCTAGAATATGTCAATATGTAAATTAGTCAGTAATGTGATATAATTTGGTTTGCGTGCAGTGCATGGTTAAAAGCAATTCTACCTAGCTGTTTGGTTTTTGATAGTAGAGCTAACCTCAATGACTATTATGAATCACACACGAATGATGTAATATGGTGGCATGGTGCTGTACGTAGTTTCATCTAAACAACATTAATAGGTAAAACTACAATAGTTTCTTTGGACATAAAAAAAAACAACACCAACAATAACAACAACAACAACTCAGTATAATCCCACCTACTGGGGTCTGGAGAGGATAGTGTGTACACACACCTTACCCCTACCCTGGAGTAGAGATGTTGTTTCCAAATAGACCCCTAACATCCTTCCCTCCAAAAACTTCTCACCTTGCTCTTGGGAAGACTCGACATAATTAATTATATAAGCGTACCCTTTTTAACACCTTCACCTTTTTATTTGAAAAGAAAAATAAAGGATAGAAGTATCATGTTTTGAAGGATTTACTATTCATTTTTAGTATTATTTTAATTTACTACTCACTTTTTATATTATTTTAATTTATATATATATATGAGTATTGGGTCGGGTGGGCCAAGCTGGGTTGGGTCATCCCTATTTTAATTGAATCAAAAAAGGATTCAAAATGCCCATAAACTATTGGAAAGAGTTTAAAAATACCTTTTATCATCCCATCAGACTAAAAATACCCCTCCATCTATTTTTTTGGTTCACTTATGCCCTTTGACCGTTAGGACAATGCTAAATTAAAAAAAATAATTATTTCTTTTGTAAAACTTAAAAAATAATTGCAAAATATTTTTGTTTTTTTAAACTAATACACCAATAGTTCCACGAATTTAGTAAAGTCTTCTTTTTTTTTTTTTTTTTTTTTTCAGTTTTTACAAAATAATTCAATTTTTACAAAAAATAATTTTTTTTTGTTTTTTAAAGCATTTTTTTTCTTAAAACTGAAAAAATGTTTTAATAAAATATTTTCGTTTTTGAATTTTTTTTTCATTTTTTTAATGAACCCTTTTCCAATGAATTATTATTTATTTGACTAAAAATAAAAAATAAAAATCCCAAAATAATATAATACTACTGAAAATTTGTATTTTTTGATCTCTATGATTTTTGTGTGAGTTAGTAAATGATTTTTGTATGAGAAAATATAGTTATGTGAAAAAAGTCATAGTTATATATGTGAGAAAATAAAGTTATACTCCCTCCGTTTCAATTTATGTGAACTTATTTCCTTTTTGGTCCGTGCTAAAGAGAATGACCTCTTTCCTTATTTGGATACAATTTAGATTTACGCAATGATTTATAGCCGCACAAAATATTTGTGCCTCATTTTACACCATAAGTTCAAAAGTCTTCTTTCTTTTCTTAAACTTCGTGCCCAGTCAAATGGGTTCACATAAATTGAAACGGAGGGAGTATAATTTTGGTAAAAAAAAAAAATCATAGTTATATGACCATTTATAAAATTTATCCTGAAATTGTAATACATTTCAATAAGTATGTTTTAATTTCTGTCCTAGAGGCAAGAACAGTACAGATACTCGATCTATTCGTCGTTGAGATTTGAAATCACAAAACCAGGAAAAGCGTTAACATGCATGTTATTCCTTTTCCTTAAATTACGTATTATCATCACAAGAATTTAAGAACGTAGCCATGATATTCTCAACATTGGTACGTAATTAAAGAAAGTGTTTACGACCGTTAAGGGATGTGGTGAGATGAATAAGGTCCCTCCATTCTTTAGAGAGATCTCGGGTTTCAGCCTTGGTAATAGAGAAATTTCTGATGAAGAGCATTGTAAACGATCCGAATCTAGTCAACCCAATGGATTCAGGATAGCAGATAACTAAGCATAAAAAAAGTATACATATATATACAATGGCCTTATCTATTATCAGTATAATTAGCTCATGATCATATATAGAGCACTGAAATCTCTTCTCTTTAATATCAGTCACACATAGCTGATAGCTTCTTTATTTTGCAATTTTTGTCATCTTAAAGACTCAACTTTTTAAGAACTCTAGAAGCTAAGTTATTCTTGAAAATTTGAAAGCCGTGAAAATAGAAATAATATCCTTTTGGCCGACAAAACACAAGGGAAAAGTTTATTACAGTTGTTCAACTTTAGACTTGGCTTCATAGATTTTGGCTGACTTTTGGCTTCAATAATATTTATTTGGTAAGTGATAGTCATGTGGTTGATTAAAACACCGTTGACATATAATCAATCTAAAAGGAATTAGGTGTTTCTTTGAGACTAAAGCAGTTTAAATAGTAAGTGATCACTTTGCTTATGTTATCTGCTTTGTTGAAATTTCTCTCCCTACTCTCTTGTCAATACGTTGCCTGGAGGGAACTATAATCATACTTCTTGTCAACTCCAAGTAGATTTTAATTAAATTAGTTTATTACAACAAAGTTTGTACTAATAATGTAAAGGCACTAATTAAAGGCTAGGGATCTTGTTTCTATATTTTTTTTTAACCCTTCCCAAATTAGGAGGAACTACAGTGTTTTCACACTTCCCTCCGACATGACTCGAACCCAGGACCTAACGGTCGTGCCTAGCTATTTAATTGTAATTGGACATAAGTAGCTTAGCTTTTTTATCATCTAATGCATGTAATATCAACATTAAAAATCAAGGAAAATTTTCTTATAACAAAACTAGTGCTTCCGATTGTCCACATCGTTCTATTTAAGCATGTCGCAACCCAATATTATCTTTTTAGTATTTGGCATAAATGGAACGACATTGACAATTGGAATTTATACATTATTATTATTGTCATTATTATTATTTTATTAAATCCTTTAGCACCGGAGATACTCTATCTTTTTCTAAGGCCATAAAATCTTTAACTAGACGTAAAAACTCCCGTAGAAAAGAATAATTATCCAAAGAGGAAAAAGCAAAACCCAACCTTTTTATTAACTTAGCAGATTCTACTGTCAAATAGTATATAATCAATCTCCTTTAAATATTTTTAAAAGCCAATATTTAATGCAGACAAGAAGGCACAAGATTCCTGCATTTTTTAAAGGCACGAGTAATTACACCAAGAAATGAAGTATTATTACTAAACTTAATTATTGCCTAAATTTCGGTGAAGTCCCTAAGGGAATATCCCTTAGAAAGAAAGAGCAACACAGAAAATGTCCTAAACAAGCAACCAAACTTTTTTTTCCAAAGAATTTGACTGCTACTGAGGGCACATACTGTCAAACTTAATGACGATATTAATCACTAAAGATATCCGTGATAAGGTCTATTAGCAATGACAATAGCCAAACGACGACTATTGTCACCACTTTTTAATTAAATATTCAGCTCATACTTAATAAACTAAAACGGTTTGTTTATTAAGTGAGAGTGACAGTCACTAAGAAGAGAAATTCCTTTAGATTTGTCCTATTTCAGTACTGGACAAAAGGGGTTTTTAATAATTATTATAAAAAAAATGTATTGAAAAGCATGGCTTTTGGGACATAAAAGGGACTAAATAATATTGGATTATTCTGTCTCCAAAGAGAACCAGATAAGCGATTTCTTTTATTCTAATGTTGTCAAAAGGAGGACGCTGACACTGATATAATTTGAATAATCATGCACCATAAAGACCGGATGTAGTCTTTTAGTTACATGTTCATTTGAACCTAGAATTTACGACACAAAATATATAATTTTAATAAATATTATATTTGAACTTATAATTTTAACAATAATGTTTACCCGTAAAACAATACAGTTGAATTTATACATGATTTATGGACAAGTGAATCGATTTAATCCTAAAATGATAAATAAATTAGACAAAAATGTAAGACTTAGACTTGAAATTGAGGCAAAACAGCAGATATCTTGGTCCCTGGAGCAGAGCTTCCGGAGGCAATAAGAACAATGCAAATAAGACAAGAAAGTAAAAGGTTATCGAACTTTTGATAGAATATAGTGTATGCTTGTCAGAAAAATCATCTCTCTACAATGATGGTAGAGCTCACTATTTATAGATGCACCCAGGGAACAAAGTCCTAGGATCAAGCCCCTCTTAAATGACAATTATGAGGGTCGTAGAAGAATGTATAACGGTAGGCAGCGAATGTCATATTCTCTAAACCAGACCGTGCACTTAATGCTATAGAATATTCTTTATTGAATTTTATCGGGTGGAAGACATTTATTTCGCCTTTATAAATGTTATTCTCTTCGGTAATAAACGAGATCGTTGCCTTCAGACTCGACTATCTTCTATCTTCGGGTCACGTGTTGCTTTCTCATGCAATCATTAAACATGAACATGTTTTACCCTATACAGATAGTCCCCCTGCTTTCCGGTGGCATAACTTTGTGTCACCGGAAAGTTGGTAGAGATATCTTTTTTGGCGAAAAATTCTCTAACTCCCTCTGAAAAGTTTTTGACGGTTGATTAGACGCATGTTTCTCCGCATTTAATGCCCTAAACACACGTCATCGCACGATTCAACCACTTTTACCGTTTATCAAGGAAATTATCGCCACGATTTTAGTCGCTTATTCCTTTACTTATACGCAGCAAACTTCTTTATTTACACTTCATAATTGTAACAACCCCGCCGGTGATTTTGAGTATTTTATCCCCGATCCCCTATTTATTGCCTCATTTATGTTGTATTATGGCTATGTGACTTGTCGGAGATGTTTGATTTTGGTTCGGGTGAGTTTCGAAGTGAAATGAAATACATAGTCCCTAAGTTGGATGCTTAAGTCATTAGAGTTAACCATATTTTGAGTTTTGTGTAGACGACTCCTGATGGAGTTTTGACCATCCCAGTAGCTCTATATGGTATTTTTGGTCTTAGGAGCATGTTCGGATGTTGATTTGTATGCCCGTAGGTCACTTCGGCTTAAATTGGCGAAAGTTAGAAAATTGAAGGTTTGAAAGATTGAAAAGTTTGATCGGGAGTTGACTTTATTGATATCGGGATTGGATTCTGATTTAGGAAGTTGGAATAGGTCTATCATGTTATTTATGACTTGTGTGCAAAATTTAAGGTCAATCGGAGTTATATTGGTACGATTTGACGTTAGTTTTGGAAGTCGGATGTTCATAGTGTTAATAGGCTTGAATTGGGTTGCGATTCGTTGAATGGATGTTGTTTGATGTGGTTTTCTGCTGCGAGTAGATCAGTTATATGTTTCAAAACTTGTTGATATATTCAGACGAGCTCCAGGGGTCCCCGGATGTGAGTCGGGATGAAATCAGATCATTTTGGACCTTGTTTAATTGTTAAACCTGTTGTTCTTGTGGTGTCATCGCACCTGTGGAGGGTTTGGCCGCAGGTGCGGACACACAAGTGCGTGAGGTTGATCACAAAAGCGTCCTTGAGTGAGCTTGGTTGTGATCGTAGGGGCAAGGTTATTGCCGCATCTACGAGTCCGTAGGTGCGGAAGAACTGGTCATAGATGCGAATTGGGCCAACTTGGTCTATTATCGCAAAAGCGGACGTTGTTTGCAAAAGCGCTCCCATGTCCGCAGAAGCGAAAGTGCATATGCGCATTTTGTCCATAGAAGCGGAGGGTGCTGGACCTCAATGAGAACCACACCTGCGATGGAAATTTCGCAGGTGCGGAGCCGTAGATGTGGGTGTGGGTGTGGGTTCACAGATGCAAAATCGCTGGGCAGAAAAAGGCTTAGGTCGAGGGTTTTATTTCATTTTTTATCTTTGGACCTAGGTAGCTCGGTTTGTGGTGATATTTCGAGGGATTTTCGAGAAAATCATCGAGGTAAGTGATTCTAACTCAGTTTTGGCTATATTACATGAATCCATTGTTAAATTCGTCATTTAATTAGTGATTTGAGGAAAAAAATTATGAAACTTCTTAGACTAAATTTAGGGGATTTGAAAGGCGATTTGAAGTCATATTTGTGTAATTCTTGTATGTTTAGTGTAAGGCCCCGAAAGATTTTGCTAAGTAATATAGGATTTTGTAATGTCACGTAGGCTTATTATAATATTTTTATGTGCTATTAACATAGTATACATCCATTGAATTCGGTAAATATGTGTATAAGTCTCATGGCAAGTAATTTGAGGTCCAAGGAAAGGCCTAAGTCTAAGAAAAAATAGAAAAGTTCATAATAGGCTAAAATTCCAAGTGAGCTTGCACTAGTCCATACATTGAACGAGAATATCTAAATATGTATAAGGTTTTATGTTATGAATAACCTATCAAATGAAAGGTCTTCGAGTCTAGTTTCCAACACTTCAAATTGTTCGTCATTTGGACATTCCTGCGCAAAGTTATGATCAAATTACCAAAGATTGGAAAATGCAATCCTGTGTCAAATCTGCGACCGCAAAACCTGTCGCATTTCTGACTTTGCGGTCGCATTTCTGTCACAGAGTGGGCCAGTGTAGCCCAGTTTTGGGCGCCGATTTTGCAATGCATTATGCGGCCAGCGTTCTCTTTTTTCGGTCCATTCTGCTACAGTAGACCCGACTCGGAGGGTTAATTTTTCTATTTTTATAACCCGACCCTATTTCAATATATAGGGTTTGGGGTTCATTTTGGGGTCATTTCTTATTGATTTTAGGGAGAGATGAGAGCATATAGAGAGATAAAGGAGAGGTCTAGCTTCATAATCATCCAAACCTTGCATCAATCTTCAAGAATCAAAGAACCCAAACACAAGTTCTTCATCTAAGAGGTAAGATTCTATACCCTAGGTTTTAGTTTCGAGTTTGGGGTATAAAATGGAGTATTGAGGTATGATTCTTGGCTGTAATACTATTATGTATACATGCATGTACAAATTAGTTTGTGGGAAGATTGTTTAACATAAATAAGTAAAGATTTGGTTGGGGAATGAAGGAAAACTTTGAAACAGAGATTTGAAACTAAGATGCTCAGCTAGTATTTGATAAAATGCTCAAATGAGCTGAAACCATGAATACCTTTCTAATTCGTGTTCAATATTGTTGTGTCTCATAGTAGATTGGAATTGCTAGAATTTTCGAAACGTTGTAGTAACTTAAGGAAAGCCTAATCGAAGTATGTATGGCTAACTTTGACCTTTGTAAAATTACCTTGTTTGGTGTACAAATATTTGGTATGTGATATCTACGTGGATTGTTAGTGAAATTCTTGTGATTGGTATGATTTGAGTGTTCATGGTGAAGTCTCCTGATATAATGGAGCAAGTAATTGGTAAAAAACCAAATGCGTGATTGTGAAAATATTATGTGGTAAGAGCTGAGAAACAAATGATGGAAGGAAATCGTAAATGATGCAATTGGAACAACTGTGGTAATAACATATTTGGCTTATTGTGGGTAATTATTGTGGTGACTTAAATTCCATATGAGTTGTTGAATATGATGAAATAGTAATGGCTACGGAAATTCTTGTGAATTGTTGTGGTTGTTCTTTGAGAATTGTTGTTGTTGTTCTTTGTGAATTGTTGTTGTTGTTGTGTTATTTGTGAATTGTGATTGTTCGATGGGATCGGGTTGCGCGCTGCAACACGAAGTAATTAGGTGTGGGTTGTGGTGATAAGGGTGGCCGAGGTTGTGAGCACGTAATTTTTGCCCTAAGCAAATTATTCCAAAAGTTGCGAATTAAATAATTTTACAATTTTTAGAAATTTTGTTGCATTTTGTCGTATTAATTAGTTGCATAATAACTCGTGTTAAAAATACAAAATATG